>JAQIXD010000350.1:0-29451 GCA_034699985.1 Minunthozetes semirufus
TTTTGGCAATGGGCTCGGCACGGCAAGGTATGCTAAACCCCGCAATATTAACGCGCGACTTTTTGCACCACCCGGTACATTTCTATTCAAATAAATTCTAATCATTTTTATTGTTCTTTATATAATATATCATATATAATATTTTGATGGAATGTATTACAAATTGGCGCTCAATCCTAGTTTAAAACCTATGTTAATTTGTTAGTTAGTTTAAATTGCAAACAAAAATCTCATCTAAACAATAAAATGAATGATACATTAATGAGAGTTATTTTGATAAATTGAAACAATAATAACGGAATAATGAGAGAGAATTAAATGTTGAGATTGTGTTTGAATGGCGTTATCTGTCGGTCGAGAATACAATTGTGAGTCGAGTTTGCATTAAATGAATGAAACACTGAATGAATGCATTCTTTTCAGCACTCATTCGATGCAATGTTTTGGTCAACACTTGGAGTCTTCGCTTAAATTGATTTAATGGACATTCATTCAAATAATTGCTTTTTAACTAACATTTGTCTGAATATAACCAATGATTCAATAAATTATTTAATCAAAAACTCAGTTATACTTTAATTTAGTCATAGATTTGAGTTATTATTCGTTTATTTATTAGTTTAGGAAATGTATAGCAATTCGGTGTAAATATCGCTGAGATTATCGGCGTTTAGTTTTGGACACAATTTTAAACATTTAATTGATTTTATTTAAATTAGTTTTAAACTAAAACTATTTTTTGACTACAATTGCCTTCAATTGTGAGTATATTTTGGTTTTATTTACAATTATTTTATTATTTAAATAAATTATTGAAATTGTATTCAAAGTATTGATGACATCAACAAAAACATCTAATTTTTTACTTTTGATTATTTTTTTTATAAAACATTTTATCTTTAATTTTATGTCTTTTTCTTTAAAATATTTCATTTGATTCACGTTTTGGTGTTAATTGTCTCTGAAATCAAGATTTTTATCGCTTTATTATCTGTTTTAGTAATTGTTTTAATCTTTTAGTTAAGATATCATACAATTTGAGGGAAATCTGTGTGAATTGTTTTCATTACTGTATTTAAAGAAATGTTTTGAATATTTATTTTTTGTTTAATTTTTCAATCAATTGATAACTGTTTGGAAGTGTTTAGAAGGGATTCACTGTTTTTTCAATTGATTTTTGTTTATCTCTTTAGTAAAACTGTTTATATATTTCAGTGAAATGTAATTATTTATAGAAAAGCTTTTAGTATTAGTACTGAAAAAATCGATTATTTTATGAATCAATTGACGAAAATTAAGTCAATTTTTGTTTCGACATAAAAACAAAATCTAATTATTTATGACTTATATTCTGATAAAATAGTTATTAGTTTTATGTCACAAATGTATTGAAAATAATATTGTTTTTCTCAAACGACTAATCGATTCAATGATTACTTGTCTTATAATTCATTAAATATTTACATAATTATAAACATTTGACTAATGAAGCGACAAATGAAGTGTTTAATTGTGTCTTTGCTCGACAGGCAATGGTTAGGAGTGTTGTCACAGATTTGGAATAGTCTTCGGCAGCAAAAGTATGCCTAAAGAATGCGAAGGAAAACATTTTATTTGATTGGATCCCTTTCGTTCATCTGTTGGACTGCAGTTCTTTGCTATCTATTCGTTCACAAACCAAATACTATTAAAGTAATTATCAATTGTTTTGATATTAAATTTATTAATGAATTGTTTTGCTCTCATTTTTAGACTCTATTTAAATACGAAGAAGTGAACAAAGAGGTCGATGTCCTCGAAAATGAGTTGAGACAACAATTGAAGTCAAATGAAGTGCTGTTAATGACTCTCAAGAATATTAGGCAACAGATAATCAAAACAGGAAAAGATATTAAACACATTTTAGCCGAAAACCCGGACGCCCTCTCATTGGACAGAACGCTAGCCGTCGATAGTGTGAGTCGTGTTTCCAGTGTTTCCACTCCAGTCTATAATCTGTCAAAATATGTAATTTAATCCTTACTTTCGTTTCGTTTCGTTTAATACCATTTAAAGTCATATTTTGTATGAATTTATCAAATAATTGTTGAAATAATTTCTTTGTTTAGTTTTGTCTCTAATATTGGAACTAATATTATATTTCTGTGTATATATAGGATCCGGTGATTTGTGTCCTATTGTTTGCCTGCAATCGACTGACAGTTAAGAGGAATTTGGATCAATTACTCAAATATAGACCGAATGCACGAAATTTTCCGATAGTTGTCAGTCAAGATTGCAATCACGAGCCGACCCGTAAGGCTATCCTCTCATATGGAGATCAGTTAACACTGATTAGACAACCGGATCAGTCAGATATCCCTCTAACGGGAAAGTCTAAGAAATTTAAAGGATATTATAAGATATCGCGTCACTACGGGTGGGCTCTAAACCAAACATTTCATTCGTTGGATTACGACACTGTCCTCATCGTCGAAGACGACTTAGACATTGCGCCCGACTTTTTCGAATATTTTCGAGCCCTCTATCCTTTACTAAAGACGGATCCGACTCTCTATTGCATCAGTGCCTGGAATGACAACGGAAAGAATGGTCTCGTCTCTAATGAAGCCGGTATTTGATTCATTGATCATTCTATGGATCCTTTCTTCAATTGATTTATTGTTTGTTTCAGATTTGTTATACAGATCTGATTTCTTTCCGGGATTGGGATGGATGTTAACCAAAGATTTATGGCTTGAGTTCCAAACAAAATGGCCGAAAGCGTCAGTCTTTTGAAATAAGAATTGGAAAACAGATTATTAATTATTATTTGATATTTAGTTTTTGGGACGATTGGATCCGAGAGCCTGAGCAGCGTAAGGACAGAGCTTGTATTCGACCAGAGCTGTCACGTTCGCGCACTTTCGGCAAAATAGGAGTCAGCAAGTAATTGATCGATACTTTTGTCTCTATTTATATCTCTTATAATAAATGTTTATTTCACTCATTTAGTGGTCTTTTCTATGAAAAACATTTGAAATTTATAAAACTGAACGAACAGTCTGTGCCTTTCACTCAAATGAATTTAACCTATTTATTAAAAGTGAGTCTAAACTCAATTACCTTTAGTTATGTCTGACATCTAATCGTCATTTGTTTTGTATCATTGATTTATAGGAGAACTTTGACGTGGATTGGGTTAAGAAAGTTTATGGAAGTCCTTCAGTGACTCTCCAACAGTTAAAACAATCTGAGATTCCAAACGAAGGGTCGGTTCGTATAACTTATAGTACAAAAGATGGATATAAAAAGACAGCCAAAGCGCTCGGTTTGATGGATGACTTTAAGGTATTATTGGTTTAGTAGTGGGTCTATCGGTCAGACATTCAACTAATCGATAAACGCATTTCGCCCACACTATAGTCTGGAGTTCCGCGCACTGGTTATAGAGGTGTCGTAACATTCATGCATAAGGGCCGACGCATATATTTAGCGCCTCCGCCCTCGTGGAGCAAATATGACACCACTTGGAGGTGATCCCAACCATTATTAGCACCACTGATGTCAGTCATTGTCAGCCATTCTTTCGTCTAATAATTGTTCCGATTCTTTGATCACAAGTTTCTGATGTGATATTGACTTTGAAAAACATTTTTATTGGATTAAAGGCTCATTTAAGAGGAGATATACAGAGGACGCACATCTGCCAGAGTTCCCAAAGAGTGTTCCCAAACTCAACATAACTCACAATCATTTTAAGTGCAATCAATCATTGGATTCTCATTTCGAATGATTTCTACACAAAACTAAGGATTAATTTTGTCATTCAATAGAAGATTAATTCGACATTTGAGGCAAAAATGACATAAAAACCCATTGTTTTCGATTATTTTGGATTATTTTTGGCACTTTTGGCGCCGAATAATAATAATTATATAAATAATAGTATTTTTTATTTAATTCTTTATTTAAATTAATTTTTAATTTTTTCCAAACATTTAGTCCTAAAAAAGGCCTTATTTTTGATTCTTTCCTTTTATTTGTTTTGTCGGACAAATTGCAAGTCTAGTCGACGAGTGTTTACATACATAAGAGCTCTGACTTAAACCCCAAAAGAGTGACACTTATTGTATGCATACATTTAATGAGATATTAATTTGTCTGAAACTCTATTTGTTTGTTATTTATTTGATTATTGGATAAAAATATTCAAATATTAGTCTATTTTTTCAATTTGTATAAAAAACAAATTAAACAGAACTCGAGTCTCGACCAGTGATTCGAAGAGGGGTCAGAATATTGTAAATTTCGTTAATATATTTACATATAAATCATTGAGTTTTAAATTGTGTGCAAAAGAAGTCACAAAAGAAATGTTTGTTTTTTAATGAAATGGTATTTGTTTTCAAAGTAAGTGACAATTAATTGGTGGACACAACTGTTGCTCAATTATAGTATTTCATAATAAAGACGTGCCATTCATGCCATTGATTTTCATTTGTCTTTTCATTATTTAATTTATTTTTGTTTTATTTCATATTTCAGAGCACTTCCCAAGTGTTTGGGTGTATTCGATGGTAATGTATTTGAGGGAAAGTAATGTTGTTTTCTCTCCATTTAATTATCTGTTTTGCTGTCAATTATTAATAGGAAATGCAATCAATATATGCATTCCATAGCAATCTGACAGTTATTATGATGTGATGCCAGTCCTCCTCACCCAAAGAGAGTGAGTATCGTTATCTCTATCGCAACTCCAAATATTGATCGCAGGGTTTGTGAATTCATAGCAGTTGTGCCTTATGTACAGAATCCGGCAGAACTAGTAGTTAGTCCTCCCAATACACCATCGCTTCCACTAAAGCGAACAAACATTTATTCGAATCAATCGCTTCAAAACATATCCTCTTCTCTGTCCCTAAGAATCGAATTACAAATCAAATGTGAATTATGAATGACTCGAAATGTGCTGATCAGCACTTCTTTCACCATTTATGGCTCAAATGTTGAGCACTCGGACTTGTATTCGACCTTTTCTTCTGATTCTGCCTCATATCAGTCTTGTGATCGTTTTATAGCAGAATATTCTGTGCTTTGACTCAGTTATGAATCAGTGATAAAGTGGTTAAAAATGGAGTATTTCTCTGATAACGAAATATCAAATCTAAGCCTTAATGACAGCACTGATAGAACTGATTCAGAGTCCACTCATTCCACTCCGGAAGACGAAAGAATCAAACGGCTGTTCTTTACGTGTGATACTAACGGAGACGGGTTTATCACTTACGATGACATACGACAGGTTTGCGCTCAACTCGATATGGAGGACTCCGTTCAAGAAATTATGGAAGAGTTGGGAACTGATGAAAACGGATGCATATCATACGCCGATTTCGTTAAGCGGAGGTCAGAACTGTTAGATATTAAAGAATCAGACACTTCCGAAGATTGTGAGTCCACTATCAGTGAATCAAAAGAACCCCTTTTGGAAGAGTCGAGTCAGGCCTCAAGTTTTGAGATGTATTCCGTGACTGACGAACAGGCATTTGGGTCACAACAGAGCCGCTCATCAGTCGTTTGTAATGACAACCAACAGATTTGGAGTCAGAAAGAGGTCACAACTATTGAGACTGAAAGCAGTGGTTTGAGTAATACCGAGGGTTGGCTTCGATACAAACGACATGACAGTTGGGAATTCGATTCCGGCACTCATGACCTCGAAGTCGAGACTATATCTCTGCACAAACAGATCGAAGCGTCCGGTATTGAAATGCCGTCGAATATCAATGAACTCTTGGATTTAGCGAACAGAGTATGACTTCCAGTATAGGCCTTCCATTAAATTAATTGTAAGTTTGTTTTGTATTATTAGTATTACTTCGAATCTATAAATAATATCAAACAAGAAAAGACTCGAATTCACAGTCATTTGAAGGCTATTCTGAGTGAACACGAATTGCTTCAAAAACAAATTCTAACTCTTAAGGTATGTCATCAATAGTTTATTCCCTAAGAATTCTTCGAAGTATAAAATTTATGTCTCTTTTGAGAATATTCTGAATTTTTATTAATTTTAAGAATAAATTTATATTCAAATGAATAAAAGGAGGAAAAGTTATCTATAATTAAAGACTTGGAAAAGAAGAAACTGAAAGAACGTAAGGAATATGAGGACAGGATTACAGAACTGCAGTCTATTATCGGAGAGTTATCACAAAATCTGAATTTCTATCAGTTTTTGACGATCAAAGAAGAAGACGACGAATGCATTGAACGGGAAAATGAGACTTCAGTTCAAAATACTTATGATTTGAATGTCGTCTGCAATAATAATGAGACCAAAGAAACCAATTCTGAGTCAAATTTGAAGTCAAAAGTGATGTCAGAAGAGATATCTTCTGGAAGTATAGAAAAACAGATTCCAAATGAATTAGTTTTGTCTGAAACAGAAAACGTAAACAACAGACCAGAGGATTGGTATGAGAGTCACGACAGTCACGCAACTGCTCTGGAAATCGATCGGCTCGAGTGTAGAATATCTAATTTAGAGACTCAGATCGATCTGTCGGCTCTCCATCTGAACCAAAGCAAGGAAAGCGCTGAAAGGTTTCCAATCCTCTGATAAATGACTGCAGACTTTATTGCAATAAACCATTAATTAAATTATTGTTAATTAGATTAACGGTTTTGTTGGGAAAATATGAGGCAAACAACACAGCCCTAGAGTTAGCTCTCGATTATTCCGATAAAGCGCTTCATATCACAGAGATATTGGTCTCACTCTTTGAAACAGAAATTGGTTTAGTTTTAGCCAACTGTCGAGCGGCAGGACTCGGAAGGAATGGTAAGACTAATAGGATTTCCTCTTCTAATCATAAATCAATAGTTTTTGCGAAACAAGTCTTGAATTCGAAAATGTTTTGAAAGAAAAGAGTGGTTTTGTTCTCACAATTTGTAACTGAAATCAAATCAAATTTTGTCTTATTTTTAGAAAAATTATCAGAAAATGAAGAGAAGGAAGAAGTGGTCAGAATATACTCATTGGCCAATCATAACAGAATAAAAGCGGAAGAGTCAGCGATGGAATACTTGAGAGACAAGTGTCCGGAATTGGAATTAACTACAAACACGACATTCAGTCGTGAATTCGAGAATAAATTGAGAGATATTTTCAATAAATTAAAGGAAGAAAAATCAGTTGTCAAGAGTTCTCTCATAAAATTAGAGCCTTTTATTGAGGACTCATATAAAGAGTCGAATCCATTGCCCGACTCTACCAGCACTAACACTAACAACAACATCGAGAATATTGTTTTGATGGAGGATTTGGTCGAAATTAAAGTAATTTGTTTTATATTTTATTTTTATTAAAGAGTTTTCTCTCAATTATTAAAATAATATTACAGGAAATGAATGCCAGTCTTCGCTCACAAATATATTCCCTTCAAAAGGAGAACTCAATTCTTGTAAAACAAATCATTAAATTGAAGGCAAATAACAAAATCAAAAATAGGAATGACTTCGAAGAAAGTGATGAAAATACGAGAAAGGAATCCGATTTAAACCAAATTTCCGATCCTTTTGCCATTGACTTGAAAAGAACCAATTCGTAGGTTTTCCTTTAAATTTGAAATTCATTAAAACAATTGAATTCTTATTTTTAAAGCGATTTAAACGAAGAATTGGAAAGAATTAAACGAAAGTATTCGATAAAAGTTAAGAAATTGGAGCAAAAGATCGCTTTAATGAGTCAGAAGAACAGCGCTCACGTAATCAAAGATAATTTATTAACAATTTTTTGATAATCTTTTGATTTTATTTGATTTTAGGTAAAAATACTTCAAAACAAAATATCAATTCTCGAGAATTCTGGTTCTTTCATAACTTGTATCGAAACAACGATTTAATGTTTGAATCTTAATATCAATAAATGCGTAAAATCAAAGCCAATGTGTATTCGACTTTGAATTGTAATAAACTAAACTATTTCCACGCAATCCATTACCACATTTTATAGATTGCAAGCAATGAAACCCTTTTTTTTTAATTCAATTCTTATGAATTTGTTAATTGATTTGAAGTAAATTATTTGCTATAATTACTTATTTTACGTCTTTCAACAATTAAGCAATTCTTGGTTTAAGGACTAAAAATAGATTTCAATTTTGTTTCTGTTGACTCTCTTCGTTGGGAATATAATTTTGAATATTTGGTCATTTGTTCTAAAATAGAGTTCAATAATTACAAACTCAGAATAATTTTTGGAAATCTTTGGATAAATACTATTTCTTTTAATTTTATTTAATAAAACATAAATTCAATTGTTTTTTGAGAAAATTCTAATAAATTTTATTAAAACTTTAATTAAACATATTATGGGTCAATGATTGTGACCACTATTTTGCAATTGACTCAACTAATGTGCACTATTTGTTTTGAGTCCTAATCATTTGTCTAACAAATTGGTTTAATTAACTTCTAATCAAAAGGAGAAAAATACAAATTTAATCGAACTTTATTTCAAAATAGTGTCTCTATTATGGGGTGTTTCTCAATAACAAACTTTAATCCATGAATGCGGGTGTCCTTCGTGTCATTTTTACCAATTCTCTGATATTTGTCAAAATATGACCGAAATAATAGTCTTTCAAATGAATCAAACAATTTTCGATAGTATTTCTCAATATATGACTCAAACTAATGCTATATATAAAGTGTGAGATTAGTTGTTAAGTATTAATCGAATCTTTAATTTTATGTTTGAATTGTCTTTTGACTCAAACTTCAACTAAAAGTATATTTGAAATGAAATTATTTATAGTTATAGTTGTTTTGGTCGCTCTTTTATCCGTAGGATTTGCAGGTTTGTCTTCAAATCAATAATTTATTTCCAAACTTATGTAATGGAAAATTGAATAAACATTTAGGGCATTACCATGGATATGGACATAAGCACGGACATGGGCACGGACACGGAAGAAGTTTTGGTTATTCAACTCATATAAAACATGCTCCTATTAAAAGATATCATGGACATCACGGATATCATGGACATCACGGATATCATGGACATGGACGAGGATTCGGATTTGGTCACTCACCTGGATATGGCTATGGATATGGATATTACGGATAAAAATTTGTGTGAAAATTAAACTGGAAATCGAATCTCAATTTATAAGATAAGTTGAAAGTTGTCTCTAAATTCGATATTTATTTATTACTATTATTTACAATAATTATATTTTGAATATTCTTTAAAACTCTTTATTTCGTTTAGTCTTTAGTTTTCTTAATTTATTTGTAAATAAATTAAACAAAAAATAATCGTTTGTTTAGAAAAAGTTTTGAACGAAATGTCAAAAACTTTTTCTTATAATAACTTTGATTGACATCAATGACATCAATCACATGAAATCGTCGAACAGAATCAGTAGTGACGTCCATAGGATGTCGAGTCCACTGTCAACAGTCAGTGCTTTTTCATCGGTATAAGAGTCGCAACTGATTGACCCAATTCATGAAATATGTAACGCGGGTATAAACATCTGGAAATCCTGTTATTCAAGTAAATTGTATTTATTGTTAGTTTAGATATTTTATTAGTTTTTTTGTGTGCTTTACCTCTAATTCAACTATTTTTGTATTAAATCAGATATTTTTTGCGGTAATTATTGTACAGATTATTGAATTAATGGTCAAAAGGCACTGACATTGTGTTCGCAAAAGTTATTATATAATAATAAAATATAATTTTAGAGCATTTCCTCAAATATTTTGTGGTTTAATTCAAGAAATATGGTATTTATTGGGGAAACTCCTCAGCCCTGTCGTCTAGGGTTTGGAAAAAATAGAATTCATACCTTCTTTGGCACACCCTGATCCAAAAGAAGTAATGCCAGCCAAATGCCATTGATTGCCTATTTTGCACTGAAGTGGTCCACCAGAATCGCCCTTACGTTAAGCCATATATTAAATAACTGTAAGAATACTCGTTGTACTGAATACATACATGACAGGTACCCTTTCCTCCTAATACAGGATTAATTGCAGATTAATATTAATTAATTGTTTTATTCATTAAAAATGCGAGAATTTGTGCCCAATTATAGCGATTATAAATTATTTGGAAGGGCTTTCATTGGTTATCATTCGATTAAAAATAATTGATACATACCTTTGCCATCAGAAGTGCCGGCACACAAATGCCAGTTCTTGATACCAATTTTAAACCTGGGGTAATATGCCTTTTGACACTCAGAGTTATCGAAGACCTGAATCCTCACTTTTTGTAGTATTTCTGCGCCCTTTTTGTCTGTGGATTAGAAGAAACATTTATTTCTTTAAAATAAATAAATAAAATGATCATAAAGTGTCATAAAGTGTCATAAAGTGTGATATTATATAAGAATACATTTAACTATTCATATCATACTGTAATCTATTTTTCCCCAACCAGTGGCTACACATTCCTTATCAAAAAAGTTGGTCTTTATATCTGGAGGCAGACATAAAGGTTGTACGTATTCGGATGGTTGGATGGGTTCTTCCAATTTCATTAAAGCGATATCATTATCGTAACCCCTATACCAGGGATAGTGGAAAACATGTGCCACTGAATGTGTTTTTTCAGAACTCTCAGACTCTTTCTGGTGATGTTCTCCAACTAAATAACAAAAATTATTAAAATAATTACACAAAATGTTATTTAATTTGATTGCAACTGACCTCTGACTTCCCAATGCATGGCTTGAGGTAATGTAAAGAGTGGACTATAATCACAGATCAGAAATAATTAACAATTAATTTAAGACAATTGTTATTATTATTTCATTAAATAGCAATTTGTCGTTAAATCAAATTTAATGACTTTTCTAACAAAAACCACTCAATTATTGACAGAATTTCTAAAAAACATAAGAATTGTTAATTAGTTTGAAGTAAGCAATTAAGACATGAGTTATAAAAGTTGCAAAACTAGTTACCGTTCATTATAATTATCTGTCAATCAATTAATGCAATTCTCGTGACTTTTGTCCCATAAGACACCCAATAATTTCATCTTTAGATTATCTCTTTAAAGATAATTTTAATCAAACTATTACTCACTTTATAATACAATGAGCCGCTGTTATGACCCACGACTCGTCAATAAGTACCCCTAAAACAGAGGAAAAATATTAGAATCCAAATTGTATTGAATATGAACGAGAATGAGAATGAGAATGACAATGAGAATGAGAATGGTGATTTATGCATGATTGAGGTGAAAGCTATCAATATAATAGTTGATTGAATGAAGAGAATACCTCCACACCAATGGCCAACTTTGCCTGCTTGCGGATGTGTGAGTCTAATTGATACCTTTGCATAAATCATAATTAAATTGCAATATTTAGTGATAAGGACTTTGTGGTGATTAACCTGCCATGGCCATTCTCCTGGTTGTGAAGTATTTCCTCCGACAATCCTTTCTGTGAGTGGACTTTCGTTATTGAATTTATTGATACCACACTCTTCCGCATATGAATTATGCAATGATTAGTAATTATTTATAAATACTTGATTGGAATGTTTACTCACCCGTCTCTGCAGAGCATAGTCTCCATAATGATAATGAGCCCAATATTTGAAAGATCGACGATATTTGCATAATATTCGACAATAAAACCAATTTAGAGGTCAATAGATTTGTTTCATCGAAATGTGTGATAATTTGAGATCAGATTAACAATAATTCAGTAAAACATTTGTCAAACATTTGGAAAAAAGTGTAGACTTTTGGATGAATTACACAAAAAAGTTGTCAAACAGAGAGAAAAACTTTATCTTCATTTCATATCCCGCGGAAACATTCGAGCGTTTCTCTCATGCTTTTTCATACCTCCTTTTGAGAACTTCTTCTTTGGCATCAAAGCATTCTTGTCCTCCTGTTATCCAAATATCAAACTCCACCTCAATATGAGAAACCTGTGCTTCAACTGACAACATGATCGTGACCTCAACTCAGCCATTAAATGATCGCTTATAACAGTTAAAAGTTAATCCAACAAATAAATGCTCCATATTTTTGACATTATTTTGACATCTCTTCAACTCATCCATTAATTAGACCTTTGTTTTGATATTTCAAATAATTTGATGCAATTTTCATTTCGTTTCTTTTTAACAGCGATAAACCTGGCACTTACTCTTGTTTACCCTTCTTTGTTCATTCAGTCCAAGATTTAATAGTTATGAAACCAGTAAATCTGTGATTTATATTTTGGATCATCATGGTGTTTTTTTTAAATAAATGAGACAATGATTTTTACTCAATGTTTTATTGGGAGAAATATTTGAGTTTTAATAGATTATAATGAGTTAATGGATTAAATTATTGATAATTTAAATACAATTAAAAAGAAAAAACTTAACAAACATGGTGACATTTCTAAAATTGAAAAATTATTTACATTTCTATTGGGTGTGAAAGCAATAAAAGCAATCATTTAATATAAACACCGGTTTTTAATCGTGTGTTTGATTTAAAACTAACGCTAATTGTTTTGGTGTTTATTATTCAGTGTTTTAACGATTTTAAACTTCTATAGACTATAGTCTTGAATACGTTTTGTAGACTCTATTATGTCGTATGAATTGTTATCCAATCGACAAACTCTGATATTCGTGTATAAACTCCGGGTAGATTAGGTCGCGCACAACCAACTCCTAAATTTTACAATAAAATAGTAAATATTAAATCAATAGTTTGGTGGATACCGACCCCATGACACGAGTCCTATGAGGGTAGCCTTGCCCTCTTCTTTGAGAGTGAGAGGACTGCCTGAGTCTCCCTGACACGAGTCCCTTCCGCCGTCTTTATAACCGGCGCACAACATATTTGAAAAAATGTTTTCTCTTCTGCCGACACTTTTCATCCATTTCTGGCATTCATCTGAATCGAGTACTTCAACCTCAACCTTTTGCAAAACTCCCGGCGACGCAGATATACCTATTTTAGAGTTGATTGTCATGAATTGATTGATTTTATTGGATCATAGAGTGAATACCATATTGAGTTCGCCCCCAACCCGTTGCCGTCGCTTTTTCACCCGTAAAGTTTTGACCTGAAGACAAGTTTGGATTAATTTATGCGTCGATTGTATTATTACTAATAATAATTTATTAGTATTAAAAAGACATTCATTATATCTGTCAATCATTATTGAAAACTATAATTATATGAAAGATTGACTGAATTTAAAATCAAAGTCAAGAATTTTCTCAATGAAAAAAATGTTTGATTTTATTAAATGCTAATTCATTTGATTCTTTTAATTCCAGATCCTTTTAGAGCGAATCAATCAATAACCAGAATTCCCAACAAATTAAAAGTTTGTTCAAAACTAATTGATTTTCAATATTAAATAATTGATTAACGAATTTCAAAATTTTCCGATTATTTCCCTTCAATACACCCTTAAGATGAGATCATTCAATGTTGACCTGTCTTATAGTGTTTTGTTTTCAAATTTTTTCAACATTTTTCAGTTCAATTAATCAATTATTTTCAATAAATTTTCAATAATAATAAACAGAATAATAAAAAGTTGAAAAAAACGTTTGAAAAACTTAATCAAAACATTTAAATGAATGGAAAATAATTTTCAAATAAAACTTTCGATAAAATAAGAATTGAATGAAAAATTATCTGATTTTCTGATGGGTTATCTCAAACTTTAACTTATTTGATAAACTTTGCGATAATTTTTGAAAGAAAAGAGTGTATTGACTGACAATTTGTGAGTGAATGGCCATACCTTTATTGGGAAGACAAATGGGAATAATGTGTTCTCTAAAAGTGACTTCTTGGCTGAGCTCTAATAATGCGATATCGTTTTGATAAGTGGCCGGATTGTATGCTTCGTTGACTACTTTCCGGCGAACCCCAAATTCTTCGTGTGGTAACTGTTCCGTTTGTGCTCTAAGGTTGTAGTCCCCCAATCTTATTCTCAGATTATTAGCCGGAGTTCTGTCGGTTGCAATGAATATAGTTTTTAATGTATTTTATGAAAAATGACTTCAATTAAAGGGAAGTGTTTTTTCATTAAAAATTTGATAAAAGGCTAAACAAAAATGGTTTGAATCAAGTATTTCATTACTTGTATACACAATGGGCTGCAGTGACGACCCAACGATTCTTAATGAGAGCACCGCCACACGATATTTTCTGGTTGAAGTATTGCTGTTTGACAATAGCCGCCTGCCATGGGTTGTGTCCGAAGCGGGCGTTCTCTCCGCCAACAATTTTGGCGCCTCTATTGAAGTAGACTTTTCCACATTCTGTGCAATAAAATGCAAAAAAAATTAAAAAAGTTTTCAAATGAATAGTTTTTGAGTTCACGTCTTAATGTATTGAGAATTCTGTTTTCAATTCATATATATTTTTGAATTAAAACTCTTTTAGTTTTTTTATGCAAAAAATAAAGTAAATAATTAACGCAATAATGTTTGCGATCAATCAATACCCGGTTCGAGCACTGGTTCTGCAGTTGAGGCCGGCGTCGTGTTTGTGGGCAATTCCATGGGTAGGCAACAGCTCCATAATATACCACCATTGCAGAGATCAAGTGGTCGCCTGCCCTGCATCCAGCAACTTATGCCGAGACCGCACGGATAGGACTCACTTTGGTAGTAACATTGCTGAGGAAATGCTGGCACAGAATAACTAAACTTTAGACATATATAAATTGGTTGATTGAATTGATATTAGACTAACAGAGTATATATCGAGCAATGCTTAAGAGATTCCAAAATGTTTGTGAACTCTGTTTAGAACTCTGGCGATGAGTTTTTGTCAGTTGAGATGTCAGTGAACTGGCGATTGATAGCGGCGACAGCGGACCGATTCGGCCCCCAATATATGCAATACTTGGCTGAAACTCTATTATACAAATGATGACTAGAAATGCATGGATGACTCTAAACATTCTGTCATTTAAATAATCAAAATTAATTGAATGTCAAAATTCTAACTCCAAATTCATTTCAAGAATTAACTGATATTTCATCAAATATTTCGATAAAATTTAATTTAATTCAAAACTCATTTTAAAAAGAATTTTATGATTAAAAGCAAAAATCAATTTTCAAAAGCAATAAACAAGAAATAAAAAACCGAAAAATTATGTCATACTTTCAAAGCAATAAACGAAGCCATGAAAATAATCAAGAAAAAGGTCAGATATGGTCAGATATAGTCCCAACACCTTTTGAATAATGAGTTTCGTTCAATAGTTTATGAGAAAATGTTGTCAAATATCTAAACATAAAAATATTAATAAGTATTCAAAAGTATTACCTATTTTTGAAACGATGTTGTTTTGGAAAAATCCAAATTCGGTCGACGTTTCAGATGAATATTTTAATGAGGACTTCATCAATATATACATTAAAGCACTGGATGTCAATTATTAAGCATGATAATTTTAACAATAGTAGAATCACCGCATTATCACTCTGTGAAAATAGTTATAAAGAAAGAAAAACAAGAATTAGCAAGTTAGTTTATTTTTCAGACATTGACGTTATCGGTGCACACAATATACAGCGAATAAATTGTGATTTCCAGTGAATTTAGCATTTCTTTGATTCGAGAGCACAGGTAAGTAGGTCTGGCGTTTAGGGGGAAGACTCACTGCTACAAAGTTAACGCTAACATTTGCGCTGGTCTTCACTACATTTGCAAAAGTATGACAAATGTTGTTCTGTGCTCTTCAGCTGTGGATTGTTTGCTGACACCATTCAAATGGATTTAAATGGTTTGGCAGCGAATACACTGTTTTACATCACTTCAGACATAACGAGTCGTAACATAACAACAGTTTTCTTCATATTTTGTTGAATAAAATAAAGAGCGAACTATACATACATTTAGACAATCATTTTCCTCATTTTCCTCAAACTTTTGACTCTTTATTAGATCGCAAACCACAGCATTGGAGATGAGTTGAGTGGTACTGGATTTCCTCTCTGATAACACTCCTAAAGCATAAAACAATTTTCAAACACTGGTATAGAGTGGGCACCGATAGCGTCAATATTATTATTATTGCAAAGAATTCAATTGAACTGATATTTACTCGAAATTCAGTTGAAAAATGTTAGAAAAATACTCAAAATTAGTCTAAAAATGATTATCTGAGAGCAAACCGAAGGAAAAACATTAGTATTGTCTCGTCTATAGACTAGTGATTGAGTGTTATTAGTGGGACACAACTACTCTACGGTTGTGACCCATTTCCTACTATTATGCTATTACGCTAATTTCAAGATCAGGGTTATTGGTTTAAAAATCCTGCTCACTATAGCTCGGTGTGCAATAGTCGACTATCCTCTGCAAAAGGTTGAGCCGAGTATTTGTCTGATTCCAAGCAAATCGAGTCTTCTCTCCTTTTAATGTAACACTTATTTAACATTTGTGTTGAAATTGTTATAAACGGACTCTTATTCCAATTGAATTCTAAATTTTATGTTTATTCCGGTATTCACTCATAAAAATTGATTTTATAGTTATGTTATGTAATAGAGATGAAGCATCTCCTCCAGTGACCATTGAGGATATACTCAGTTTTACCCAGAATAGAGATAATATGCCTTAATTATTTTATTAGAAAATTCCAAGAATCAATCAAATTCAATGATAATTGACTCCAATTTTCATATTCTTTAGTGAAACAAACGATAATTTTCTGACTGAAGAGGAACCAATTGTATAATAGTATTAAATTATATAATAATCAATTTTAAGCCTCATTTCAAGAGTTAGTAATTTTTGAATAGAGATCAAATTTATCTATTTTTATCAATTAGTGTCAATATCTACTCTCCTCTACAGTATTAGAGTTTATTAGAAGATAATATCAAATCAATCAATCGATATGTAAGTGGAAAACACGACAGTTGTATTGCCAGAGCATCTGCTAATATAAAACTTTTATTACTATTTATTATCTCATAATTTGAAACATTAGTGAAAGACTGGGAAAACACTGAAAACATTGTAATGTTTTAATAGTTTATTGAAATTCTTTACATAAATTAGTCAAAAGATTTGTTATGAGATAAACCATTAGAATTGGTAATCATTTTATTGAAGGCCCAGAAAAATAAAAGTATGTTAGATATGAATCATTTGATAATTTTCTAATTTAACCGAAAAACCGAATTTATTTAATGGACTCTTCATTACTGTTCATATATCGAACAGGAAATCCTGGGTTAAGTGGATCTACATATGATGTGAACCTATTTAGAAACACATAGAAAAATTGTGTTTCATTTTCTTCTGTGTCTAATCATAAATGTTATGATTAAGACTCAGATCTTGTAATTCATTTCAATTCAATTTCGTTTGTCTTCTTTGCGTAGTTCCGACATTTAGTCTTCAAAATAGTCATCATTTCATTTGATGTCTTAATGACTGTTTTAATGGCATAATCAAAGTCATGGTTGCATTACAGCGCAAATAACCCTCAACTTTCGAGGAAAGACCCGAAATATCACACGAAATAAAATAGTTATTGTCTGAACTCTTGTTAACCATTGCTTCTCTCAATCTCTAAATTTTAAAAGTTATGATTATTCTAATAAATTATCATTAAATTAATATCTTTTTTTAGTTTTTAAACAAAGTTTTAATTATAGATATTTTAAAACTTTTGCACGAATTGGTGAAACGTTTCTAATAAAAGGATTAAATATTTCAAAGAAATGAATTTTATGTTAATTTTAATCAAAAGTTGTATTAAATTCAAAACTAATTCAAAATCCTTTTCATATTTTGATTAATACCCGTTTGACTCAAAACGACATCAATTTTAAAACCTTTTGTGCAATGAGTTAATGAAAGCCTAAAACCAGAAAAAATTATTACAATTTAAATGGTTTTTTGGCCGCAGTTTGTAATCGAAATGAATTATTGTGTAATAAATTTAAAATTTATTGAATGGCTTTTTGTTACTTTCCATATAAATATAAAATATACGGATATGTTAAAGGATCTATTCCCTACTCCAGAGAGTTTAAGTCAAGATATGAGTTAACACCAACTTTCAAATCAACAATTAAGATCTGGTTATTCTTCGCTGACTAACACTAAACTTTTAACATAAAAGAGTTTTAATTTGAATGAAATTATATTTCATTTCGCGATTAAATTCAATAAAAACTCATTTCTATTGTTTTCATTCGAAGCTTGTATTCATTCTGGAAATTGTTTCAATTTTTCTAAGTTTAATCTAATTTTACAATTATTGAAAAATCAGTATATTTGTTGATCTCTTGTCTCAAACTTTTCAATAAAAATTCACTAATTTTCGCAATTATTACATACAATTGAATTGAAAACTTTAAAATGAAAATTAGAAAATTGTTATTCATTTTTATAAAAATAAATAATTAGTCGCAAAATGCAGTCTTTTATTAATTAAATAAATAATGAAATGATTTGTTTCACTAAATGGCGATAAAAAATAATCAGAAAAAGTTTTGATCACATATTGAAAATCGATTCAATAAATGAAATCAAAATTTAGAAAAATAGTTGAATAACAAACAATTTTTTAAGAATTGGAAAAAAGCCCTAATTTTTAATGTTATCGATAATCCAGTCGACAGTATTGGACACTCTGTGATAAATGCCCGGTTGTCTGGATTGGGCGCAACCAAATCCGGCTGATGTAATGCCAGCCAGAGTCCACCTGCCATTAGTGTTGATGACGAGAGGCCCACCAGAATCGCCCTAACGTTGCGTTTGTCATAAAAAACAACAATAAATATAAAGAATGAGACAAACAATAGGGAAGTCCAGTCTTACAACACAGGCGTCTTTGCGTCCGTCTTCATATCCGGCACACATCATCTCAGGAAATATTCTTAAGTCAATTCCTCTGGTTCTGTGCCACATTTCACATTCATCATTGTCAATTATGGGAACCTCTACTTTCTGTAGTAATCGAGTGCCATATCTGTTGCCTTTTGATCATAAAAAACAAAGCAATCATTTAATCGTTAAAAAAGTTATCGTAAAAGTCATCAAAGAAGGTAACACTCACTCAATGCTGGGTCTGTTTTACCCCAACCGGTGACCAATCCATACCTATAAAATATAACAAATTATTATAATAGTGTAATGAGTTTCACTAAATTGGTCTTCAATTGATTGTACACTTTATTGCTCACAATCTTAGTTTTAATTCTATTTTTTTTTTCTTCTTCTTTTGACACAAATTTCAATAAAACTATTTTATTATTTGAATCTGATTTGTGACTGAAAGTGAGAATTAGTCAAATCTTATCAGAAACTGACGGAACAAATAGGAAGTATGTCTCACCAGCCCTCATATCGAAATCCTTGTTGGGGTAAACAAACGGGTAATATATTGTCATTATATCTGACTGGTCTGTCAAGTCTTAGGACAGCGATGTCATATCGGTCTGGATGTGAGGCCGAAAATCTAAACTGTGGATGAAGTTTGACTTCTGTGACTCCGAAATACTGCGGCGGAACATCTTGGAAACGATGGTCTTCAATATCATGCGCTCCAATTATCACATTTAGTTGGGGTATCGGAGCTCTGTTTCCAATTAAATAAGTTATTCATTATTTTTATTATTGTTTTCTCATTTAATTATTTTTATTTTAAGTCAGAGTTAAGTCAGAGTTAAACTCATGATATGATTAATTAATTTTTTGATTAATTCAAAGGAATGACATATCAGTCAAGAATTCATTTTTGATAAATTAAAGACAATATGATAGACATCTTATTCATTGAACTGGAGTTCCATTCATTCAATCGATTCATTCATTTTATAATTTTTTTAAAAAATACGAAAATCATTAAATTAATTGAAAATTTAAAGTTAAAGGACTTATATTTAATTAATCATAAATTAACGATAAGAATAGGTTTGAAATAAATGAACAAATTTTAAATTATCTTTTGATTAAAGACTTACAAAGTGTGGGATTTTTTTTCAAAAAAATAGTGATTTATTTCAATAGAGGCAAAGGATTGAAATATCTTTTGAAACCAAAGTTTAAAGAATTTGAAAGATTATTTACAATAAAAATAGTGCTCTTATTTTAAATTATTTTTGTACTACAAATTGTAATTTACAATACAAAACATTTCTATCAATAGACAGAAATTATTAATAATTTTCTCATTTTTATAGAATATATGTATTGTAATGAAAGTCAAACGTTTGGGTTCATTGAGTCTTATTATAGATATTATAAATATATTTAAAATATACAACAAATTGTGGCAAAGATCTTGAAATACTTACTGATATATACAATGGGCTGCCGTCACAATGAATTGCTGGTTGACTAAAGCACCCCCACATTGATGTTTCGTGATTTTTATGTGCACCTAATAAATCAAATTTAAATTAATTGCATAATAGTTTCTAATCATAATTTTATAAGAAACTAATTTAGAGTATCTTCTTTTATCTTTATTGAGAAACGGAATTAATTTGAGCTTAAGTTTGTTGTTGTCAACCATTAAATGAAGTTCAGAGATAAACACTTGAATTAATTTTAATAAAAGAAGTGATGAATTAGAGAGAAGTCAGATTTGAGAGGTTATGTCAACTCTATTCACAGCATTATTTGAATTTTTGATATTAATTTTAAAAACTCGTTTATTCTGAATATATTTTTTGCCAAATGCATGGTTTGTCTCTTATTTTTTCTCAAATTAATTAAGAAAATAAATTTAAGAATATTTTCATTTAATGTCAAAAACTGGTTATATTCCTATCATAAAAAGGTCTGATTTTTTGGGTTTAATTCAAAAATTTTTGCTGAAATTCACCGAATTATATATTGAGATGAAATGAATGTCAAAAGTTTAAAACTAAACAAAATTAAGAAAATCTGATAAACGTCTCAACACTTGTTTTGCGACCAAAATTACAAATAATATTAAAAGACTTCAAATCAATTGATTTAATCGAAAGTCTGATTTAAGTCTGAATTCTCTGTTTCGAGTGCTTTTAGGCGACATTTAATCAGTTAAGAACTGCTCTGAACTTTTGGTTTTATTTAATTATAAGACGTAAATGTGTGTATGAATGAGGTGTTATACCTGCCATGGGAATTCACCAAAATATGCGTCTTGTCCTCCAATAATCCGATTCATTGGCTTTGCTGTCGGGCGGCCACAAACTGTTGGATCACATTATAATTAAAAGTTTTGAACTTGTATTAAATGTATCAAATAAGTGAGTCCTAAGACTCTTAACACACTTTTAATGACTGTTATCTCTATTTAAATTGAGTAAAATATGCATTTTTCTGGATATACGACAATTTATCAATTATAACTAGGAAAAGTTTTAATTTTATTTTATATTTCAAGTTAATTAATTTTGACCGAAAATCATGAGGAAGTTTTGACAGAATTTAAAAGGTTGTAATATTATATCTCAACTCATCACCATGATTATTTTTTATTGCTTTGAATCAGCTCTGAATCAGCTACTGATCATATTTCTCATCAAAGATGTCACAAACTTATCAGAAATCTTATGTGAATTATATTGAACTTCAAATCATAAAAACTGTATAAATCCTAAGCTTTGATAACATTATCGATAGTTTGATGCTATCGTCGACCGCAACAAAAGCCCTGAAATTTTGATTAAATGCATTGAAATCATTGAAAAATTGGGTAAAATTTTGCATTAATTTGAATGTCCGCCAATCACTCAATCAGTGAGACCTTAAGTCCTCCTAAAATCTATGACAACAGGAATGTACTTAAAAACATTACACATATAAGTGACGGATAAACCGATAACTCATAGTTTATCGATGAAATATATCCTAATTTATTTGACTTAATTAACTAATTATGCAACAAATGCTAACTGAATTTCCTTTGAAATATAAGTTAGGATTGGGTGGAGTCATATTTTATGTTGTGCGATATTCTTAATCTATACACTTTTGGAAAATAAATTTAGATTTAGTCGAATATAATTAATAATTTGTTAGCCATTAGCCGTCGTATTAACAAAATAACAATTAATATTTAAGACAAGAAAAACATATTATCCGAAGAAATGGTGCTAATTATCAATGAGCGGGGATATGCCCTCATTTGAATACATATCTCACATTCTTTAACTGTTTTCGTTACGAAATAATTATTGGAAATTAGTTTTGGAGAAGAATTGCAATGAAATCAGGTTTTTATGATTACCTCAAATACAACAAACATTTTGAATGCAATTAACAGAAAATTGTTCTCCGATTGCACTCTATTTTAGTATTCAAACCACTATTTCTGTAATTTTAAGACAAGAAAAGACATAAATTAGTCTCAAAAAGCCTTTAAAAACAAATAATAATTATTTTAGCACTTATTTTAACCAATTTTATCGGATATTAATTATTATATTTTGAATACATTTCTAAACGAGTTATGAATTGCAAATGAGTTTCAATTATCTGTGAATTGAAATAAATATATTTTAATGCAAATCATTTATCTCTCAAATAATAAATCAGTTTTTAGAGAATTACTTCACTTTTAGTTTGTTTTCTTTAAAACTGGATTTTATTTTGTTTTACATTCAAAATGTGTTACTCACTGTCCTCCTGAAGATTTCGGGCGTAGACTTTCCTATTGGACACCTCTCTGAAGAATGGCTTGACGTGTCCATCCGGACGGGTTCGGCGAATTGTGTTATGATCTAAACCGTAGTCAATAAATTCAGTGGTTGGAGGAGTTGTACGCCCGAAGTGGTATGGATGTGAAGGCGGTTCTGGAGGATAGTCATGACGATGGTTTGAGTTTGAGTTTGAACTCATATATCTTGGATGAGTTGGACTCGGGTCAGAGTGGTGCTCAAATTCAAAGGGTGACGGTGAAGGAGGTGGTGGCGGTAGTGGTGGAGATGATGAAGAGTACTGCGACTCATGTGAGTCGTGAAGCATACAACATGTTGTGCCAAAATCACCGCCGCATCCCTCAACTGGCGTTCCTCCCGCTAAATAACATAATAAGCTAAATGTACATGCTGATTGGGATCGTTGAAATGTGCATGTGCCAGGGTGACGGATCACTGGTGGCAGAGATGAGGCTAAACATATGTCAAAATTAAATGATTAGGAAAATGAATGGTAGAGTTAGACAACGATTTACTTACATTCCCTCCTTTGACCTGAAATTTGGACTATCACTATAAGTAGAGGAATGGCCACAAACGCCAAACTATTAAAGGAACGCTTGAATACGTTCCGATACATCAGTGGACATCTCATGGATTCATATTATGAGTGGATTCGACACTCAAATTAATTGTCGCCTAAATTCTTAGAATCGAAAAGAAGATAATTAGCATCGAAAGAGTGGTTCGGAACTAATGTTATTCGGAAATTGATTCCTAAGAATCTGAACAACAAACGAGAAAAACACGAATGAAAGACATAAAAGCAATTCTTTATCTAATTCTCTGCGATGTATGTAATGTATGTAATGATCGCAAAACAGTTAAAAAACATGATTTTGAACTAAAAATTTAGAGCCGAAGAACTGGCAATAAATGATTACTTTTAGTCAGTTTTGTAATAACCACTCATTCAATAAAAGACACAAAAACGGAGTAACGAAAAAAGTCTAAACGAATTGGTTATTATGTAATCTTCTTCTCGATAGGAGAGACATAAAAAAATTTTCTGTTCTAATTGTTGTATATAAAGGTCACACACTCTTCACTAAAGCACCGGATCATACAATTCATTCAACTGTTGAATCAAGTTTAAGGATATGATTCACAAATACAATGGATTCGTATTAAGTCCGAGAGAGAGAGATATCATTGAGTTCTTTAGGGGAAAAAAATTAGTTTGAGGTATGACCGGTGCCAGGTCTTTGTGATTGCGAAAAATCACCAAATCACCATGCTTAAAATAGAAATATTGAGTCTATTGCTTGAACTTCTGACTTGAATTTGAGGCAATCAATTAGTTTCTGAAATTCATTTGCTTTAAAAGTGTTTCACTTCATTAGTTATGCTTAAAGTCATATAAATTAATTAATTTTTGCAGACAGTAGTGATGGTCACATGACTATTGATATTAACCGCGATAACTGATAATATTGTTAATGCTGTTAATGAACAGATTTTAATGATCGCAATCAATTTAAATTATCAAATATTATCTATTAATCGATGTAAGCATGTATTGGTTCTGTAAATAAAATGAATTATATTTCCGGAATTTTTAAATTAAATTAAGACAATTAAGACATCAAATTGTTGTTTAATTGATCAAACGATATTAACACAAAAAAATACTTGTTATTATGTGGATTCTATGTGGAAGCAGATAATCTTGTTGCAAGATTATATTGAAGCAATATTTGAAGTGTACTAGATTAATTTTGAGCATAAACAATTTTCTAACTAGATCATTTATGAATATTTTAATGAATTTTTATGAAAATTTTCTCAATCCTCTTTGGACTAGTACACTTATAGACTTAATTTAGCGATTGTTTTTTTTTTAATTGAATGTTGCACATCACAGCATAATCTGAAATTCATAATATCCTGATAAATCACAATTTGAAAGATCGCAGTAAAATAGAGTATTAAATAAAAAGCAAAAATGAATTGAAAAGGTCTTAAAAATTAATTACAGAGGACTGGAGTGAACTCTCGGTCGACATCAAAAACTTTCTAAAATCTATTCAATTGTTTGTTTGTTTGCATTGTTTTCGTTTATTTAGGTTTTTAGGGATTGAATCAGAATTTGCAGAACTCTTTGGGTTTCACTTTTCGACCATAGATTTCATTTGATTTTATTCATTGAATTCTTGTATTTTTAATCAAAAACATTTCAATTGTAATTAAATGAATGAATGAATGGATTCGCATAAAAAGTTAAATTATTTCTAAGTATAGACCTGAGGTCTGACCCAATAAAACCAATCTTAAAAGAAATGACTTATTTATTCTTCGATTGATTTTTTTCGAAATGAATTTTCTTATTCTTATTATTCTTATTATTAGTTTTACTTTAAAAGTAATTTAATTTCAAATGTGTTTCAAATGCACTAAATATCAAATTCAGGACAAATTGATTTCTAATTTAAATCAAATAAAATAATTTTTTTCAGTCAATTAACAAATGATAATTTAAATATTAAAAGTTTTAATTTAAAACCAATATTATTCATGTTTTTTGAATAATATTCGTTTATGACCGGTGTTTGACATTTTGAACAACTTTTGAATAATTAATATAATGAACATTTAAATGGAAATTAAATTAAATTTAAATCAATAAATATAAGAATTTTAAAAATGGATTTTAACTAATATTTGCAATAATTTCGAAATAATTTCGATTTATTTTTCGCCTCATTTCAAATGTTTTCAAATTGAAAGGAGTCATATCAATAATATTAAATCATTTAACCCAGAATATGTTATTTTCAAATGCCAAAGTCGTTCCAAATAAATGTGATCACCTTGCACATATCTGATGTTAATACAATTTTTTTAATATTACAAAATTTAAGCCTTTTTTCCAATAAAAACACCAAAAGAAAAGATAAGAATTTATTTTGAAGTAAATAAATAAAAAACAAATAAAATGCCGTAATTTTAGTGTAAAATTTGATTTTTTAAATTGATTTCGATTATCCTAAATATTATCCCAAATACTAAATATTTTGCAAAACTTTTAATTAGTGAAAAATTTGAATACTCAAAGTCTCATAGACATAGATTTGAAATATAAATCCAATAATTTTGTTGAAGTGATTTGAAAACAGATTCTTTGAAAATTAGTTGACTTTAGTTAGTTTACTGACTTTAGTGACTTCCAGCGAAAATTGGTTTTCCATTTCCTAAACTTCTTTTTGATCCATGAATTTGGTATAAAATCTCCCAATTTTTGGCGGAAAATAATGTTCAATAATTGTGTCAAATATTTAGATTTGATAAATATATTCAAGATTTGAGTCGAAAATGAATTGGATTTTGCAAAAACAGAGCGAAAGTCATGTTATCGGAAACATATGTTCGCAAAAATAACTTGAATTGAATCCATTTTTCAAAAGAGAAATTAATCCCAGATTTCTATTGAGAGCAAAATCCAGAGAAAATTGAATTTTAAATTCAATTAATTGTTTGTGAAACTGATATCAAAGTTATTTATTATTTATTATTATTAAACTATTCATTACTTAATGACTGTTTGATAGAATAGTTTTGAATAAAAAATTCATTATTCCTTTGAATTGTAAGGAATTGTTGTGAAGACGAACAGTAAGACTAATTCGCGGATGATTTGCATAATTAATTACTGCTTCTAAAAGAGGTCAGAATAAAGTTGTCTTCAATCTGTGGCGAAGATTAATATTTGATAAATGCTTTTATAAAATGAATAAAATTGTTTGACATCAAAACGACAGCAAAACATTTTATGTAGTTTTTTGTCGAAATTTTTGTTTCAACAAAAGTCTGATTTTCGATGAACTGATGATTCCGTTGAACTGTTAATCGCACAACATTTCAGTCAATGAGTCGATGGGGCAGTCGGGCAGAGCATTGCCCACAACCGAAACTAATTTTCATTCAAGTGAATAGCACTTTGACTTTGAAGACAAGTTTGAATTATTTGGAGAACGACCGGCCACTGACTTATATAATACCAGTCATTATTCTGAGTAATAAATGCCATAATCTCTCATCCATTGATCAAAATATCGAAACACTATTCATATAATTATGTTTTTTCACGAAAGTCATTGCATTTGCAAATGAAGGCCAATAATCCTAATTAACTCACTTTAAGTCTATTGGATAAGCAATCAATCAATTCTTGATTTATCTCTGAAGACATACAAAGCTTTTTTCCAATTTAATCAAAACGATAGAAGAAGTGCCGAAAGCCAATCAAATTGAATTTACATCAAGAAATGCTCAAGGCAAGTTTGTCGCACCAAAATAAAATGAGAAGGACCTCAAATACCTTCAAAATATATTCGAATAATTTTTATGATAGGAGTTCACAAAATATTAATACTACCAATGAATTGGTGATTGTCTCTCCCTTTCAGAGTTCAAGGGTTTGTCAGATTTTATAATAATTCAATTAATTAATGCTAGATTATTATTTATATTTGATTATATTATTACTTAATAGTTTTATCTTTCTTCAGATTTAATGAATTATTATTTTTCTCAATAAATATTTTTAAAACAAATGTTTTATAAATCAAATTAATTGTGATTTTTATTCAATTCAATGGAATTCAAAGCAATTAAAAACAAAATTATTGAGTTCTTGTTTCGTTCACTAATTGGGATATTTTTTGCTCAAAATAAAAGTGAAAACAAAGTTATATCCACTTATTTCCAGTTCACCCCAAAAATTATTGGATCAATTGGCAAATAAACGATATTTTATGGACAGACAGATTGCCTCAGTATTCCTGCCCACTACTAATCTGTACTGATATCTGTGTTTCCTATAATTTGGGACATTTAAAGAGGTCGGAGTTAAACCCACTCTCGTCCTGATGTGGAAATTGATCTGAAATTATTTGATATATGATTTGATGTTTAGTTTTATATTATTGAAGAAAATAATTATTAGAAAACTTTCATTCGATTAAAAGCTTAGTCTCAAAATCCAATTAATAATCACTAAATTAAAACTGTATTCAGATTTTTCAGATTATTTTTCAACTCTTTTCAAGTAAGGCGTACAAAGTGTAACATCAATTGATAAGAGTAAACACATAGAGCACACATAGAGCACACCATCCGATAAGACATCTTTACCCTTAGAGTTGTAACACATTATTCTTTAATGAGAATTCACTTTCAATTTTCGATAAACTTTCCCTTAACTCGAATTAAATCATTAAATGAACTCGACTTTTGACAAATTAAAAAGATATGGAGCACATGAAAATGCATTCCTCATATGCATTCTTAGACTTCAAAGCTTTACACAGAATATCAGTTGAGATCTATTTCTAAAACTATTCCTATAATAAAACAAACGATTAAATCAAATGAACAGCACTTTTAAAGCAATTATTTTCTAATTATTTGTAATAGAATTACAAATCTTTTGAATCAATCCATTAAAAAATTCAAGAAAACTTATGAACAAAATTTTCTGCCATTAATTTCTTGATTCTCTTCCTTTTCATCCAATCATTTAAACAATAGCCTCAAACACAATGAAAAGAGCGTTTAGTTAAGTTTAATAGCATTTAAAAGTTGAAAAAAATGAAAAATGATTGAAATGATTGAAATTAATATAAAATAAGATAAATACAAATAATACTCAATTAGAGCTGAAATTATATATCAATTAAAGCAATTAAATGAAATAATTTTGTATATAATTAGACTAAAACTTGAAAACTAAAAATAAGTTGAAAACGTTTCCTGTAATAGAGTTTAAAAAGTTTTACTTACTTTTTGTTTTGAGTCAAATCCTGATTAACATAATTCGGATTAGTTTCCCAAACGAATAATAAAAACCAGGTTTCAATTGAAAACAGAAAGTCTTCTTTCACTTGTAATTCCAAAACAAATGAGTATCGAAATGAATGTTAAGTTATTCTGAGAAGGAGTTCAACAAAGTTATAAAGAGTTGTTGATGTGAACGATATATTCGCACAGAATTCAAGTCTAGTTGTGCTGCACACGATTCTCCACCAAATGAACTCGACTCGACTCACAGTTAAAACAAGAATTCTTAGTAAAAAAATTATCTTTTTCTTAATAAGTTTAGTTATTAGTTGAAGAGTCAAGAGTCTGGTTGAGTGCTCGACCAGAACCTTAACCAAACACAACGTTTCGTCTTCGAGTTTATGAGCGAAGAGTCGTCAACACTCAATACATACAGAGTTTAATACAGAGTTGAAAATCGTTTCTTCGCAGCCAAAGAATTGAAGACAGGCCTCAATGGAAAGCCAGTGGAAATAGCGAATAGGTAATCGACCCAATGCCTCAGGCGGTGCTCACTCAGCGCACTGGAAACACACTGTTTCTGTATTGGACAGTCGGCTATCCTGATAGAGGATAGTAGCGCTCTATCAGGAAAATTAAACAATCAAATAATATTACAGTAATATTATGCAGATTTTTCTTTGTTTATCAAAAGTGAAATCGTTTTGTAAGACTTGAGAACACAATAACTAATGTAATCCATCACAACTCACTTCACTTAAACCAAAGCATTACTTTATTATTACGTAAATTACATTTTTCTTAAACCAAGTTATAATAAGTCAAAATTTTATGTCTCCATTGCGCAGTTTAACTAATTTAAATGGATAATTTTTCATATTAGAATAAAAACTGAAAGTTAATTGCTACTATAATAGCTCTCTCTCTCTCTCTCTCTCTCTCTCTCTCTCTCTCGCTCTC
>JAQIXD010000351.1:0-29446 GCA_034699985.1 Minunthozetes semirufus
ATTCCACACTAGGAACTTTTGGCCACTTATTAGTCACTTAGACTCGTTGGTCACCTAGACTTGGTCACCGAGACTGATCTTCTATCAAAAAGCTTTCCCTTTTTATATAAAATTCTAAACTAAGGCCTGATACATCGGCCAATAGGAGAGGAGTTGATCCACGCATTCTATTGAGATAAGGTTCGGAATATTCTGGTTCATTGATCAGAGTCTATCTGATTTCTATATAAAAGTAAATAAACTGAAGGCTATGTTTTCGGACTTTCTGGTTATGATTGGTTTCGAAGGCTATCTCTATTTGTATTTCCTAAGAAAGGGTTCCTTATCTTAAAATCTGGAATATTCTAAATATTCAAATATTGATTAAACTCAGAAAAAAATTAATTATCACTAATTAAACAAAACTGTAAGACAAATATGACCTAAATATTTACGGCTCTTACAATATGATAAATCAAATGTTTGTATTTCATAATTAATTTTTAAATATTTTCCTATTTTTGTATTTAAATGCTTTTATTTTGGAAAATAAACTTTCACTTTCTTTCAAATCATTGTAATTCTGAAATTTTAATACTATTGAGGACGTTCTTTTAGAAATCCTATTTAATGAATCTGTAAACTTTTTTAAAAATGTTTAAATTTAAGTCAAATTTGTCTAATTGGTAAATTCTAGAAACTATGTGATCGCCCTGCATCTTGGTTTATTTTATAATGTCCAAGATAATGCAGGAAAGTATCTTTTAAGTCGAAATACTTTCCTCTACCTAATTATTAGAGTGGACTGCCCAAAACCAGAGAAGCCCAGCTAAAACCCATGACCAATTATACATGTATGTAGACAGCGTATTTCTGAGGGGTTAGGAGAAGTTACTCCATCTAATATTTTAGTTCATTAAAGTGCACATATTAAACATGCATTTTATTATTTCTCACCAGAATCTCTAATGCTAAACAAATTTCTTGTAATAGTGCTCACCTTTTTTTAGTCTCAGCCCCTTTACCACCTATCCCCAAATTCTATCCCCTTTCCCACCTCACTATTGGTTCCTATACCCCTCAGAAATACTCTGCTTGAGATCACGCAAATAAAAGATTTTCTAATAAATTATACCTAATACTATAGTAGATTACTATTCATAATAAGATTTTTAGATTGATTTCTTAAGATCTAAAAAATAAAATTTGATATAATACATTTACATTTACATTTACAAGGTCAAACTTATTCCACAAAATATGAATTATAATAAATTTTTGAGATTTTTATTTTAAAATTCATTTCAAAGTCAGCCAACAAAAATGTTTGGAATAATTGGAATAATCAGGAATTTATTCACCGAAAAGTATAACGAATATATTGAAAGCCATTCAGATTTCAGTTTCTGTTTGGAAGATCTGGCAAAGTTTTATGAAGTCAATTACGTAACGGGTTTTCGCAATTTTGGTGAATATGTTTCTGGAAGAGTGAACAGAAAGAGAATGGTTTTGGTCATTATCACCAGAATTGCGTTACTCATATCAACACTCAGGTTTGGTATATCAGCACTTATGAGAGGCCAGTCTGTGCGGATAGTAATGATGGACTTCGGCTATATGTTAGGCGATCCTGTTTTGATGTCTTTGATTGTAACTTGGCTTTTACTGGCCAGTCTATTAATTGGAATGACAGTAAACATCCAAGAGCTAACAAAATCACTCTTTGTAATTGATGTTGTTCATTTGGTGAAAGAAAAGTTGGTTAAATACCCACTAAATCGGAAAAACTATCGCATTTTCTCAATTAAAGGAAATATGCTTGGTGCTATTTTATTAAAACCAGTCTTATATCTAACGGTCGGTTTTTTCATTGGATTCCATTTATGTCTAAGTTTGGTCTATTTCCCGACACTCGAAGAGAAGTACTTCTCATTATTTGGTCTAATATTTCATAATATCGTTTTCGGAATATCCTGTCAACAGACGGGGGCTTATGTTTGGAGCGGACTCTTAATTTGGTTTTGTTGCACAAAATATCTAAAAATGAAGTTCAATGAAATCAATGATAAAATTGAATTAAGTCTCAAACACTCAGACATAAGACTACTTATGTATGCAATTCATGAACACAATTATATCGAGATTCTGACCAAAAAGATTGACTCATTTTTCCGAATAATAACATTCATTATCTATTATATCGCAACCGTTGCTACAGAATTGGTTTTATTCGCCACACATAAGAAGGACACACAATTTGCGGGCAGAGTAGTTGGTTCAATCATATGCTGCATCTGTTTCTCTATTGTTCTTCTCGAGAATATAATGAGTACCTGGGTCAAAACTGCGGCTCATAAGTCAAAATCAAAGCTATTTTCAATTATAAACAAAGGGGTTTCGATGAGTGATAGACAGCGCTGGAAGTTATTGTCATTTGTTGAGAAACTGAGCGGACCTGACATTGGATTCTATTGCTATGATTTGTTTCCTATGAATAGCTATGAGTTCTATGAATACGTATCTATCGGTGGATCAAATTATTTCCTCATTAATTCTATCTTTGCTTAAATGCAAGAATTTTTTGTCGTCTTCTCATTTAATTTGTCGTATTTTCAAATTAGATAAATACCTGGACAATTAAATTATAAAAATTATAAATTGTCTCAATTGCAGTATTTGTTGTTATTGATTAAATAAATTGAAAGTTAAAAACCATTATTCATTTTTTCTTTTAGATAAGAAGTGTATCTTTTTTAGTTTACTGAATAAAATTGGTTGGTTCTGTCAAAAATTGTAAATATCAATAGAATTATTAACAAGATGCAAATTGGATTCTTGTACTTTTCAAAGTGAAACAATTAATTTGAAAATGACGTGACTTTGGTTCAATATTTTAAAATCAATAGCAGTAGCAAAATAAAATCTTTAAAAATATAACCTTGTGGAAATTTTTGTTTAGTTTTTATAAAGAAAAATTTTAAAAAATTCTTCCATTAAAATATTATGTGGGATTTAAGACAGACGTTTTTTCCTAACCTCACACCCCAAGCTGGTTTATACCCTAGATTCTTATCAAATACAACGAGTTATCAAATACCAAGCTCAAATTTACGAAATGAGTTTAAAAGTGACATTTATTATTCATAGAGATCACAAATAAATTATTTTAAATATCAATAGCCCTGATCATTCTTCGGCTAAAATTCCGGTTCAATCTTAACATTGGGAAAGATATGGCGAACGATATGATGACCTCCGATACGGATATCATTGCGTCCCAAATGTTGTGGTGAGTGAACGGGTAGTTCAGACCAGATATGAAAATAAATAACTTGATTATCGCAAAAGACATGGTTATGCTGAACACGTCGAACAGTACACCCATTATTCCAGTGATGGCCAGTAGTATCACAAACAGCAGGGATGGCACTAAAGACAACATAATTTGCGAGGAATTCTCTTCTTTACTGATTCTGTGGTAAAGAATCAAAAATCCAAATAAAGTCAGAATTATATCCAAAACCAGGACCAGAATGAGTGAGGTCTTCACGATTTGATAGCCTTCTTGGTTGACCATGATGATTATTCTTAATTTTCAATAATTAGCTTGAGCAATTTGAATTTATCTATTCAATTTGAGCATCACTTTTTAATTTTATTTCTATTAATAAGTTGCTCATTCATTATTCAGTAAACTTAGCTTGATAACACAGCATTCACACAATATTCTTGCTGAATTTTGTGATATTTACACCAAATTAAAATTATTTAACACAAAATTAAAATTATCAAGGTCAAAATTTCGCTTTTATAACTGCGTTGTTATTCAAAACAATTTGATCGATACTTTTGTAATTTCATTTATAAATAGGATGATTGATAAATCGTGGAAGAGGATTGATTGATCATGATCAGATTAAAACACGATTGGTGTGAAAATAACTCTTCGTTTAATGTTTGAAAACTTGGTTAATAAATTCAAAATACAGTCAGAAATGAAAACTAAATAATAAGAGTCGACTTAAAAAAGAGTACAGACATTGAAAATGATATACATTTGCAAAAAACCAGAATTTAAAAGTTGTCTTAACCTCCAATTAAAAACTACAGTCAACCCGGTCTATAAAACACCCTGGTTGATTATTCCAGTTAAAATTAAAGTTTTATTGAGCCAACTTTCCAAGTTTATGAAAATCGAGGTCATTATTAAAGCAAATCAAGAATTTAAAATTTATTACAGTTTTGTGATTTATATTTTATTATGTTATTAATATCGAGTTTAGTCTGTATTTGTGTTATGCAACTCTAACTCTCTTGTGTTATGCAATGTTTGTCTTATGTCTTACTTGTGTTACTTATGAATACTTTTTGAGTCAACTCTTGTGAGGATTGGTTGGAATGCGAACAAAAAATTAGGTGAAAGTTAAGTTTGTTTTGAAATTGTTTCACATGACTTGGCTTAAAATACCGTGAATTTTATGGTTTTAAAAAATAGAAGTTGATATAAGATTAGAAAATTACCTGGTGAATTTATCATACCAAATAACTTCCAGTTATCTAGCTCATTATTTAACAAAGGATTAAAAAAATAAACTTGGAATTTCATTACAGTTTGCGTTTTAGACTAATTGAATCAAGTTATAAAATGGAAAGTATGCAAATGATATACAACTTTTAATTCAAACCAGTTTTTTTTAAATTAATTGTTAACCGTAGATTTATAAATGTGACATGGTTAAAAAAATTGTCTGTGGAATTCTTCCCATATTTATGATTTTTAGAAATAGGCAATTTAAGAATTTTTCATAGTAATATAAAACATTTAATTAAAGTATTTCAAGCAATTCGTTTTATTTATTTTTTAAGATAAATAAATTGGCTGCTATGATAATATCCCAGTTCAATTTTCTTTTCTTTAGTATAGTAAGTTTATTTTGAAAAAAAGAAAAAAGAGAGTGGAAACAAACCAAAAATCAAATCACACTTATCAGGATATTTTTGATTTTAATTGAAGTTTTGATTACAGTTTCTAAATCAAACATAATTTACTTTACCATGGCAAGTTTTAAAATTACCTCATTAACTAGATCTTAATCATAATTCTTTTTTTTTGACAAAAACATTTTCGAGAGAAATATAACCCATTAAAATTTTCAAGATTAAAATTAGATTTTAGAATTATTAATTAGAAATTAATTACAGTTTTAGCGGAAAACTCATTTTCAATGCCATTGAAAGACAAAGTGATGTTTAAAACTGTAGTTTTCCTTAAGATTTGAACAAAGATTATGAAATCAGGTTTATTGTGATCTTGAAAATTATGATTTATTGAACATAACTAATAATTAAATGAGAAAGGAGCAATTTCACTTAACAAATGATTAATTACAAAATAGGCATGGACATTTTCACACAAAAATCATACGAATTAAGTAAATTTTGGAATAAACTTGCTGAAAAATTATGATAAGCTGAATAAAACTGTGCTAAAACTATCTTGAATGGGAAGGGTACGACTCATCCATCTAAAAACAGGAACTGGTGCTGTCCTGTGCTGACACTATTCACTCATTAGTCGTTAGATTAACATTCCGTAGGATTTGAGTCTAATTTATAGAAAGATTAGTTTAATTGAAATTTGATTGCTTTAAATAGAATGATATCCTGTATCAAAATGTCCTGGATTTTCCTTAAATTAAATGTCAATGAATGAAGAAAAATAATGATCCGAATAGTTTTGATTCGCAATCGATTTGATTGAAACAAAAACCAAAAAACTATTCACTAATTCGTTGTTTAAGAAACCGTTGAAAACATTTCTCAAAATGCAATCAAAACTAAAACTAATTAATAATTAATTACAAAATAATAATAATTAAAAAACAAATTATAAATTCAGTGAATAAAAGTACACAAATTTTCCTCTATTTTGTTGTTTAAGGAAAAAAATCAATTCATAATAAACTTGCAAAAATTGAGAGTATTTTCTAAGAAGTTTTGGATATAAAAAGAATACAAAAAATTTTGAATAAAAATTACATAAATCTTAGCCTAAAGAATGGGAATAACTAAATGGCCTTTCATTTAATACGATAAATACCACGAATAGAAATAATAACTCATTAACGGCTATTGAAATTCAATAAATAAGTGAGCTATTCATGAGAATTAGGATGTGCAAGGTCACTCATACAAAACAATGAAAAAATTCCACCAATGAATTTACACAATAGAATTCAAACTCATTCAAAAAGCTTAAGCACAGCATATAAATTGTAATTCTTGGTTATCCCACTTTTTTGATTATGGTATTTGAGAGGACGGGTGGGTGTAATCGGTTGGGCCGACAGAATACTGTTATTTATTAATTACTAAATTGAGATTCAAATCACATTTTATGGCATTTTCTTCAGTCTATTGAACACAAATTGCATTAAAAATCAGTGTTTTATGTAAAAGTTAAGTCACTTTTCATGGATGTGCTCTCCTTTTGATAAGTAGAGGACTGTTGTCTACCCCTAGAGGGGGAGGGTCGCCACCTCTTTGCTGAAGGGCTCCTCTCTGGACACGAGCTTCGCGTAAACGAAGGCCAGAATAATGAGTATTACGTGAAGTACGACATCAAAGACAGACATTTTGAGAAACCCTATTATCCAACACAAGAACAGTACCACAAGAGTTGATCCGTAGATTATACTGTTTATAAAGTGTTCCTGTGCTGTGGCCGCGATGCCTAACACTCGGGCGCCAACGCCCAGCCCTGTGCCGACACCGGCCACAAAGCGGGTGATCTGATAGGCGTCTTTGTTGGGCTTATCCCTCATCTTCTCGATGGACTCCTTCTCCGTCAGTTTGCTGGTGTGGATCAGGTATGTGATGATTAACGTGATTATGGTTATCGACAAGAGGATGATGTTTACGATTTTGTAAATACGCAGGATTTTCGAGTTGATCCGAACCATTTTGATATGAAATGTTCTTGATATTCGTCGATAAACAAGCAAAAAGTAAATGGAAAACAAAGGGATGTAAAACTTTTTTTTTGAATTCACTAATACTTTAAAAAAAACTGTAAATTATTTTCTGTTTATTAATTGATTTAATTGTTTTTCACGATTATTAGGATAGTTATAAAAATTCAGTTTAATTTCACTTTTGATTTCATTTAGGAATGTTTTTACTCATTTTTCTCCCGACTTTTGTTTTGGAGAAAATATGTCTGCACTTTAAGTTTGGTTGTTTTGAGAGCTAAAAAAAGTTTTGCGTTTAAGTCAAACATTCAAAACATTTTCTGCCTATCAGTGGAAGAGCACAGACATACAAGAAAGGGAACAGAACTCTGCACACATCCCAACACTGGGGAATGGGAATAGCCGTTGGGGTTATTGTATGGCACTTCACATTAGAACCTGTGCCACACTCTATCATAAAGGAATTGGGTGTTTGCCAAACCCAGACTTCCACAAGTTTGCGGGTTCACTCAAATAGTACGTAGAAATCAAACTCAGCACTTGAGTAAATTCAAATCGTAATGCTCACCATTAAATTCTGAAATCTAACAAGCTAGTTTTAAATAACACAAGTTAAAAAATTTCTATACACTCCATATTTTATTAACAAGATAATAGTGAGGGTGAATATTGTTGATTATTCCATACTGAATGACTATATGTTAGCTTTTAATGCCTTAATAAACGGATCTGATTCAGATGCCTCTCCCCTCCCCCTGGCATAACCCCTCTTTCCATCAAATGGAGAACAGAATAACTTTTTTTCTGCCTGTCCTTCAAAAGTCTTCGTAAAAACAATTAATAATTAAAAATCGAGAAATAATTTCAAACGATTTTTAATTATATTCCACACAATGTTTCGGATGAAAAATCATTTAATTATAACTTTGTATTACCTGCTCTTAATAGTCTCACACATGTTAAACATGCTAATTCTTATGATTGATACAGACAGACAGATGTTCATGATCAATTTCAATTAAATTCCAGGCATTTATTCCTGTGCAACACTTCTACCATATTTTCCCGTAATTTTTCTATTGGTTTGTGAAATGTTTGGAATATTTTTCATCTATTTTTAGTATATTTCTGTCATTTGATAGTTGAGCTCAAAATTTACTTAATAGTTATCAAGCAATTAGTGTTTCAAATGAGCAAATATTTATTGCATTTATTTCAACTGTAATTCAAAAGTAAATAATTTTTAAAATTAGTCTAAAAATAAACATTTGTTTTAAGGGAAAGACTTTTAGAACCGTTCACTCATTTTGCAGAAAACGGAATAAGGCTTTCCTTTCATTAACTTCTCTAAACTTATCCACTGATTTGCATATGGGATAAGAGTAAAGGGATAACCAGGGTATAGGAAATTACCAGGGTACATTTTATTAACTAAGAATATTTGGCAGGAATTTGACAAGAATAAAACTTACTAGATAAAATTTTGAGCTATTATTTGACTAAATAAATCGATTTTTATTGAGTAACTTGGTAATTAATTTTAATTTTGATAGTTTATTCAGTTTTCTTGGACTTTGATCTGAAAATTTTGATTTTATAAGCGCTTAGAATAAGAAAGATGTAAGCGGTTAGTGTTGAGCACAGGCTGGCCGTCACTGTAATCCAGGCCCAGCCAAAGGGCCGGCACATGATGTTGATTGTGGACAGCGTTGACAACACAGTGGCCAAAGTCGAGACTCGGAGGTCATCGGTCGCTATCCCTGTCGCACAGGTGACCCGGATTGTGATCAGACAGAACTGGATCACTAGGTATTCCCATTGGTTCAGGTGTTTGGCAAAAATGTTGTCGAGATGAGGCCGACCCCCAAACACTTCGACCAGTCCTCCGATTGTCACAAATGTTATTAAAATAGTTTTAATTAATTTTAAATTAATGTACTTTTGCTTCACTTCGGCGTAAACTGTGTTCAATATTTGTGTCATTTTTCAGTCACAATGGGTTTTAAAATAACAACTTTTCAAACACTAGTTATTATTATTCAATAGTTTTATTCAAAAAACTGTAATTTATTTGAAATAATAGGAAATTATTTGTACTAAAAGTTGAGGAAAACTTTGAAAATAATTATTAAATATTTTTTTATATTAATATTTCTTTTGATAAAAAGTTTGCTTTGAATTGAAGTCAACTTTGATTTGAAAAATACCTTTTTATGAATAAATAGTTTTTGCGTTCAAACGATTATTAAACTCATTTAATCTGATAATAAATTTTTGATTTTTATTATTATCTCGTTTTGTATTATCCGAATAGTTTTGTAATATTATTTGATAACCGATTTTTGTTCAGACTTTAAACCAATTGAACGAAAAGTTTAATCAAAATTTAACTTTTGATTCGTAAACAACATTTCAATAATCAGGTTATTCTCCATCTTTTTCACCCATTCCACTGTTCCAGAGCTGAGCACAGGTCTAAAGTCCGGTTCGAATACGAAAGCCTTGAAAAAAATTATTGTGAATTCAGTCATAGATTTGAGACGAAAAATATCAGACAATTATTATTATTATTACTTTTCAAATGTTTTTAATACTTTTTTTCCTCAAATGAATCATAACTTTTCAACGAATGAAACGCCGATAAAATTAGACAAAAATATCCCAATTTTTTTTAAACAAAAACTGATTATAAAAGTACATGTCTTATCTCAACAGTAGAGTGAGCAGGTAAAGCTTGATTGTCATCGAATTATCAGCAAGATCAAAATTATAGATAACGCATATTATTTTAGGCCAATTTGTGTTGCATTTCCAATTTATCTTGATAATTATCGCAATTTTTGCATGCTTCATCAATGATGGAATGATGTTAACATGGTTCTTTTATTTATTAGCTCATAGCTCGTCCAAGTCGTTTGCATTGATCAGTTTAATGGTGGACTTTTGGGGGGAATTTTTATCTTTGAATTCACGCTTTTCTTCCGAAATAATTGATATAAGAATCAAAACGAGAGTCAAAACAATAGAAATTATAAGAATTGTAAAAACTGTAGGTTTTATCACATCAGCCAAAAATATTAGGCAGAAACACAACTGTGCCGTCCATATGATTGAGACCAAGATTACTATGAATAATAGCTCGAAAGCGACGGCAATAATAAACACAAAGTTAACTATGAAGAAGACGACACCGATGGCCAACAGGACGGCATAGATGTCGAACTCGTGGAGGTGTAGGCCATAGAAAAAGTCCATATATTCCTGGATTCGGAATAAAAATTCTCCCGTTTGGCCTATAATTCCCACTATTATCTCGCAAATCAACGCATATTTTATTATGCATTTCAATGTGGTTTTCATTTTTAATCAATTAATTAAGCAAGATAACTTTGAATTAATAAAAATTGATACTTTGTAATAGATTAGGTTTTTAATCAGAAGAATATTCTTGGAAACAGTTCTGTATTTGACTGAGAAGTGATGTTTTATGAGTGAAACTCGTGGGCAGAGGTCTCCGCACACAACACATAATCATTGCTCTAATTCTTACTGAAAACTATCATTAATTGTTTGTATAATGTGTTTGAATGTTATATTTGTGGCTTAGAGAACAGGTATGTGCAAGGTGGTCACAAAAAATCGTAGGCCATATTTAACCAAAATGATAAGTTTATCAAGTTAATATAAATAACATATTTAGAAGTTTGAAAACTCTACAGCTTTTACGCAATTTGAACGTCTAATTTTGAATTAAGCACCACCTTGCTCAGCTCATATCTTTAAAATTTTGCTGAAGTTTTTGAGCGCAAAGATTTTTGGCAGAACTTATATGAAGACAAGAATAAGAAAAGTTTGTTTCAAAGCATAGAAATAGTATTTGTCTTCACTTTTGACTTAAATTCACTATTTTCTTCAAAACTCAAGAATTTGATGACTTTTGCAAAAAATGTTTGTTTCCGACAACTCTTCTTATCAACTCATCAATCAAAATATGATCTAATTCACTGATTTTTATAGAATTTGAATTTCATATATAATTTGTTAGGGAAAATTAGCTAGATAATCAAGTATAAAAATTTTAAAATTCAATCTTAATTTAAAACTGTAATATAAAACTTTAAATTATTTGAAATATACCAAGTCACTCAAATTTTTAATCTTGGGATGAATTGAATCAATTTATTTATTGTTTTTATTTATAACCAAGTAATTATAAGTATTATATAAGAAATTCAAAAACGTTAATTAAAAAAGATAACTTTATTAGAAATTATTATTAAACTTTAATAATTATCAAATTCTTAATCTGTTATACCTATTGTTTTAATAACTTTTAAATAGGTATAACAGATTATTAATATGACATTATTATACTTTTGTTGTTTGACCAATAATATTGTCCTTTTTATTTTTCTTGATTAAAATGATTAATTCGAGACCAAAGGAGGTAATTAGGAAACACATGAGAGCCAAATATGTGATTAAAAATTGGAAGTGATCGTCACCACTGACCACAAGATAACAAAGAACTTCCCAAACAGTGAATCCGGTCATGAATGCGATCCCTTTAACCGACTCCTGGAGCACAACATGGATGAAGACAACCGCAGAGATTATTATCAGAATAATAATCAAAACATTAATCACTAAAAACATTGCTTTCATTAAATGGATTTGCGATAAGTTTTCCACATTTAGGCCAAAGTTTGCCATCAATTGATTGAAATTCTTGTTTTGTGTAAAAATCAGACGAATTGAGATAAATGTCGAGAAAACGACTTTAATTAACATCAGAAACAATTTCTTTTCAAATGTTTTTGTCGTATTTGAGTTCACATTTGAAGTAATGAAGTTTGTCGTTGACTCTGGTTTTCGATTCATTTTATAATAAAACATTATTTTCGCCAAAAATTTGATAATAATATGAACTGAAATTTGTATTAAAATTAATAACTTTTTAATAATATTTGAAAATCTATTTAAAGCTCTTTTGTCTGAAGTTTGTTCACAAATAAATTGATTGTTTGAAAGGAATTCCTTTTTATAACGAATTAAATGTAAAATCAAATGACTTTCCAAGACTTTATTAAATGTAAACACAATTTAAATGCATTTGAAAACACTTCCCATAAATTAATACTTAAACTAATCCTTTGAGCCCTAGTTTTGGACAGAAAATGTCACAGAATAGAAGTTTTACCGTTTAATCCAAACTTTTATAAGTCTATTAACAGATAAGAATTCCAAATAAACCTGGCCTTAAATGTTTTGTTCCAGGATAATTGATTTTTTTTATTCCATCGATAAATTTCCTTTGATTTTTTTCATTGCTATTATAAAATATGAGCAAGATAAATTTCCTAACTCATCTATAATTTGTCAAATAAAAGCCAATGAATATTAAACTATTTTTAACAAAAGCAAGGTTAAAAACTGTAACAAAAACTTGAAATATTATTTGAGTATGTCTTCACAATTAATTTAAAATATTGGTTCGGTTACGAAAAAAGTTCTTTTGAAAATTGTTATTTTACCAATCATAAAAACTAGTTAAATCAAGATATAATCAAGTAAAATTTATTGTCAAGAACAATACAAAGATAACTGCAAAGAATTTTATCTAGTTGTGCAAAGACTGTAACTTTGATAAATTAAATTGTTTATATTGAAGTTTAATTGGAATTTTTAAATTGTGGTGGAATACAAAAGGCATTATTTTTATCAAGATGAATTTAATAATGAAATAATAATTAAATAGTAATTAATTTAATTCAAATCAACTATGTTTTGAAGGACAGGTGGGCTTTAAATTGCTATCAGTTAATAGACTTTAAAAAAAACTGGGAATAACTGATAAAACTTCAATTCTGTGCAAAATCAGGGCTCAAAGGATTAGTTAAGTATTTATTTATAGAAAGTGTTTTTCAAAAGCATTTAAATTATGTTTACATCTAATAAAGTATTTGAAAATCATTTGATTAATGCTTTAATGTAAGCATAAATAGGAGTTCCCTTCAAAATATTACTTCATTTGAGGCCAGACTTTTAGACAACTGTTCCGTTCGTTAAACACATGGTTTGAAAACAACTTTCAATAGGTTTTCAAATATTATAAAATAATTATTAATTTAAGACTAATTTCAGTTCAAATTGTTATCAAATTTTTGGTGAAAATAATGTTTTATTCAAAACTGAATCCAAACTCAAAGCCAACGATGACTTCAAAAACGACAAACAGTTTTCAAATCAAATCAAATCAGAAGAAATTGACTCTGATTTCGATGAAACTCTTTTTCTCGACTTTGCTATCAATTGATCTGATTTTGTGTCAAAAGAAAACATTCAATAAATTCATCGCAAATATTGACTCATATTATGAAAACTCACAACAAATCCAATTAATTAAATCAATGTTTTCAGTGATTAATGTTTTGGTTCTGTATTTAATCGTTATATCAGTCGTTGTCTTCATTTATGTTGTGCTCCGGGAGTACCCCTTCGGCGTCGCATTCATGACCGGAATCACCGTTTGGGAGATTCTGTGTCCGCTCCTCATAAGTAGTGGCGATTTGTTCCTGTTTTTCATAACACAATTGGCGTTCATCTGTTTCGTGATAATTGCCATGGATTTTGTCATCTTAATCAACCACAAGAACAAGTTCAAGAATACTATTAGCCTTGGTGAATCGATAAAAATTTAAAAAGTTGAACTGACAACCAATTTAACCAAGTTTATGTTTAGTAGATTATTGGCTATTTTTGATTGATTTTCAACTAATAGTTACAATTTTTAATGCATTAAAAACATAATTGATTTTATTGAAATTTTGTAATAAATTCTTTAATCTTAATAAAATTATTTATAGAAAATTATCAATTTTAAAATCTACTTGACAAAAATTTGATCCCAATTACACCCAAATTTACAAGTTAGAATTTTTACTTTCATTATATATATTTTTTGATTCCCAATTACAGTTTCTAAATATTATTTTGAAATATAGCTAGTTAAATTTGGTTTCATATTCTAAGCAATAAGTTTGAAAAATAAATTGATAAAAAGAGCCATTTTATTTGATCTTTTAATAATTATTCAAACAAATTACATAAAATTATCATTACTTAAAAATTTCTCAAATTTTATAAAGAGTCTTTTGCAAAACAAATTCTTTAACCTTTGACCTTTTCAAATAAATCATGAAAGCAAAGACGAGGGCCAGAAAATTGAAGACAACAGAAAGAATAATTCCCGCTATTGAAACGGGCCACAGATCAACGCCCAGGTCAACAAAGTGCCAGACAATGTCCACTTGAATACTGACCAGGGCAACCATTAGCAGCGGCCAAACCGACTCTTTGACGATAATCCGGATAATTTCCAGCGAGAAAATCACCAAGAGCGTTATGCTGAGCAGTGCGTTACCCAGGAATAGGTTTTCCATTAATTCTGTGCCAAACTCTTGAAAGTCATTAAGCATTTGCTGATAGTGTTTGTCTTTGTTGAGCGAAAAATCAATTATCATATTTAATATCATAAATATGCGCATGGTGATCAGTGTGTATTTAACACGCTTATAGCTCTCTGTAAAAATCATTGTTTTTGGATTACTGGGTCTATTCCGGGATGATTTTTATGAACTTTTCAAACACCAAATTACTGTGAAAACTGAAAATTGAATCACAGTTTGAAAGTTATTTTACAATTTTAGTCCAATCGATCAGCACTTCATTAGAAACCACTCAGAAAAGCACAGAATAATGGTTTGTCTCTCTTTTGCACACAAAGTAGAAAACGTTAGGAAAGGGATCTGAAACAGAATGAGATACAGGACCAGCACCTGGTGTTTGAAAAACAGTGACTCTTCACAAAATCCGGATTATTTTGTCGAAGTTTTTCCCAAAAATCACTCATTTATTAGAAGACAACGGATTTAAAGTTCACCAAACTTTAAGCCAAGAACCAAATACCGGACAAATTTTAAGCCATTAAATCCTAATTGAATTAATAATCCATTAGATTTTGAAAATCAAATCTTTAGGGCTTTTAAAGGGATTTTTAATAGAATTAAATAAATGGATAAACAGAGTGATAAAAATGTGCCAATTAATCATATCTTGATAATTTAAGGCATATCTCCTTATTGCCCATATTTCATAATTAATGTAAATAATAATTACCTTGCTTATATTCAAAATAAAATTTACAGGTTATCGTCATTAATCACATCAATGACTTGGCTGTCGTACTGAACAAATATGAAGAACGCGGACAAATAGCCAAGAAATATGATGAAGATGGCCAAGACCACCTCTATTACATGACTAATTGAGCTGCCAGTGTTCATATAGACAAGATCAAATAAAAGACTAATCATGGAGATGGTGGTCAGCACAAGAATACCGCCAAACCATTGCCGCAAAATACAGGCCACAAACAATGAAGAGTAAATGATGTGTAAGATTATTGACACGATTATTATGAAATCCTGGACAAATTCAAACGACTCTCGATCATTTGTATCAAAGTGCTTGGTGATTTCATCATATGATTCTTTGCGGTTAATAACAAGATTAATGGCCACAATAATTGTCAGGATAATTCTGAAAGCGATCAAAATGTACTTGATCTTATGGAAGTGATGGCTTTGATAACAATCCATCATAAATAATATTAGACTTTGAATTTTCAAAATTCACCTTTCAAATCTAAACTAAAATCAACTTACTCTTAATGAATGGTATTTTCAAATAAAAAGCTTTTGAAATAATCATTGCTTTTCTGCGATCACTCAGTCCTCAGACGAGAATCCGGTCCAAACTCTTGATATAAAAATCAAAAACTTAATTATCGTTTTATTTATTTCAATTACAAGGAGTAAACTTCAATTTAAATTATAAATAGAGAGCAAAAACCAGGTTTACTTAATTAAATATGTTCAACAAGCTAGAAATTCACGAATAACACGTATATTTGTTTATTCAAATCACTAATTTATAATTACCATGATAATTGAACGATAGATTGTATTTTAATGATTATTTTTGAGCTCTGGTAAGAAATTCAATTCCTTATATGTTATCCCTCTCCTTATTGGGTGAGAATTCTTATCAAGTAATCAATGAATTATTGAAATTTATAAAAGGTTTCGGAATCTATTGGAATACATAGAAAATCGTTGAATATTTAAGAAGTCATTGAATAATTTATTATTCTTGATAAGTTAAATTGAGCATGTCTGATTTTAAATTAAATTTTTATTTGACTGATCAAAAATAGATTGCGCAATAATTTATCCTGATTAAATTGAAAATCATATCAGCAAAATTGTCAATATATGGGCTAATAATAGGAGCTTGCTAATACCAGTTAAACTTCAAGTTCTTGGATAGTTTTGTAATAATGTTTTATATATTGAGCATGGTTACAAACTCTTGATTTTAATTAGTTTGAATTGGAATCCGATGAATGTAATTAGCTTTAATTAGATTTTCAGCATGGTTGATTATAGATTCGTTTTATTTTTTGAATTAATTGTAATTGTTTATAAGTGAGACTCGAAAGAGCACTACCTAATAGTCTAATAACAAATTCAAATATACAAGATTAATTTCCAATAAATATAAAATCTAATAATATTCTACAAATTTACATGGTAACTTTGAAATTGAACAAATAAAAATGATAATTTTCTAATCAAGATAAATTTGAATTAATTTAATACTAATTAACTTAAATTTAAAACAATCTAGATCACATATTTGATGATCACATTTAAATTAATCTAGGAGGAAGAAATTACTTATATTATATTGCTGTTTATCGACTGGATATTTTGCTAGAGTATTATTGTATAAGGGTTATTTATTAAGGTCTACCCCTTGATCATCACTGAATAACACATTTTCATTGAAGACACAAATCAGACAAAATTATTGTTAAACCGTTTCTCGAAGTTTTTGATATACTTCTCCTTGTTTTTGGCTCTAATAAAAAACATCAAGATAATGCACAGCAATATCTCTATAAAAGAGGCCACGATTTCAATGATTAGCTCTACTAATGGTGTATTGAAAACGTCCCAACTCTTCAGCACAGTCTTCACTATAGTGACTGCCGTTGAAATGCACAGGAATATCGTCATAACAACGACTCCGACAAAGTTTTCGTGAACTATGAAATAGTTGTAAACAAATGTGAATGCGATTGAAATCATTAATAGCAGGGACAGTGACATAACGCTGATTGTGTAGATTTTATCTTCGTTAACGTCCTTAAAGACTGAGCTCTCGTTGAAGCTTTGGTGTAGGTGCTTTTTGTTCACGGCTACCTTGATTATTAAATAGCACAGGAAAGCGATCCGGAGTATTATCAATAGTAATTGGATTATTTGCATTTGACGGAAGTTCATGTTAAATGTCACAATATTTTGAATTAACTAGCTTGAAAAATTAATTTTACAGAACAATATTCCTGGTTAATTAGGAAGGAATTAGCATAGATTATTACGTTAGGAAGATTAAGTTGGTCATAATTTTTTGGTTTTTATTCAATGGATATATTTTTGAAATTGATGTAAACAAGGCAATAAAATTTTTAATATCACATAATAAATTACACTTAATTATTGTTTTCGCCAAGATCACTCATATTTTTATTGATCACAAACATTGCTTGTTTAGTATTCACAGACAATTTGCAAGAATATTCTTGACTTTTATTATTCACAGAATTTAATGTATTTTCCAATAAATAACTCATAAAAAGAATTACAGAATATTATCACAAAAACTGAGAGCACAGACACAAAGAATTTTCTGGTTGTCTGTCCTGTCTATCATTGACAGGAGTTTAATATCATGTCATACACTCCCTGTGCGGCACAGCCCAACTCTATTTGTGTCAACATTTAACTTTTTATTTCTTCTTTCTTATGGTCCGCCATATACTGGCGCCGGTATGTCCTAAGACTCAATCTTTTCCTCTTTTGTTGGTGTGTTGTTCCGACTGAAGATGTAAGGTTACCATGGTAACCCATCAATTCCTAATGTGTTATGTTAACTAGAGCTTTGATTTTACTCTGTTCCTGACACTATCATTTTAAAAACATTAACAGTAATTTTCGTGGGAATGAGCAAGATCAATAAATTCATTAAAACTACCAAAATTCACCAAGCTCACTTAAAAATGATACTTTTTACAATTTTTCCATTTGTTTCGTTTCAAGTTTGGGGAACCACCTTGCTCATACCACTGGTAAAATGTAATTATCTTCACAATTGAATCAATGAGCCAGTACTTTCATCAGTTTAAGAGCCATATGATATACCAAGCACGTTTAGACCCCTCACAGAACACAATTATCTCTAATGGAAATAAAACAAACAAGAACAAAATTGAAATATCGACCCTTTTCACAGTCTATCCTCGTTTTAGTAAGAATTGCATTGAATTTTATTTCAAATCCGGGAGCGATAAACGGGGTTTAACTGTCTTATAATGTTTTTTCATAAGTGTTTTGATAATTGATTTTATTTTCATTGAAATCTATTTGTTTTTCGGTATAAATACAGAGAGTTTTCCCTCAAAACTATTCGACTGTAAAACAAATAATGAAAACAATAATAAAATAATCGTTAACTCAGGTATAACCAAATGGTTAGACACCGGAACTAACTTTTATTGGGCTGAGCATAACTCGCCCATTGTACTTAATCATTTGCAATTGCTTTTCAACTTTCAAGAGAATCTTGAATAATTGAAATTTCAATATATCCAAGATTTTATTTATTAAAGAAAATGGGATTTCCTTTATGTCCTCATTACCCCTCTCATCTCGAGTAATCATAGATTGTATCATATTGCTTTTCAAATATTTAAGAATATCTTGGTGATCATTGCATACCCGCCAGTATTGTTTTTCTCTGGAGAATTGATTTCTGGGAAACTAGCAGTTGTTTTTGTCTCGATGTGAGCATGATCAATTACATAATCTATTTTTATTTTAGCATCTCAAATGTTCCTGTAATTGCAATAAGATCTATGGTTAAACAAGATCAATATTTCTCTATTATAAATAAATAATTTTATACCCTTTAGTTTGAAACAAATAATATGCAAGTTTATTTTTTCATATTGATTATGATTTTATAAATTATTGATATCAGAAATTGTTATCAATATTTGAATTGTAAAATTAACAAGCACAAATTAGCATGTCTTGTTCATTCGAAAAATTCAATTGCAATGACCTTTCATCAATAGAAACCATAGAAAATATCAAATTCAAACAGTTTTGAAAGTTTTAACAAGATTAAATCACAATTATTACTAATAATACTGTAAAATCTCGATAAAATGAGCCTAATAATAGTGTACATGCTAAAATTTAAATTAACATTCATTTTTAACCTACAATTGAAATAAAGTAGCTGAGCTTGGTAAAACATTCGTAATTATTCTCTTATTAATTTGTTCGATGAATAAATTGATGAAAACAGAATCCTGTCGTCAATTAACTCTTCCAAGTTTAACTCGTCAATTAAACCCTGATCATCTGAAACTCTTTGAATGACTGGAAAGCCATAAAATCCAAGTACTTATGCAGCAAAACATTCGTCCTCTTCCTTCCTCTTTCTCTTCTTCTCATTGATCTTCAGTTTCAATAAATAGGAAAACATGAATCCAACCATCACTTCGACCACCGAAATGAGGAACTCCGTCCAGGACAGGCCTATTGGCTGATTGATCAAGCCAAAACTGTAGAGCAGGGACACAAACTCCAGGAGCAAAACAACGAGAACGCCCACCAGAATCTCTTTGACAATTAAATGGATGAAAATAATGGTGAATACAATCGTGAAGACAATCGACGCGATGAACATTATTTCGGAAAACTTTGCGATCACTCTGTCGTCAAAGCCGTGGTCTTCGAGCTCCGACTCGTAATACCTGTGCCATTCTGTGCGCTTCGTATGGAAGCCAACGATATATACGACAGCACTGAATACTGTCACCAATAATAGGAAGTGCTTTACGAGACGGAACTGATTGTTCCGATCGGACAGACATTTGAGTGGAAACATGTTTTCAGTTTTGGATTATTCGTTCGTTTTATTGATTTTTACATCAATTCAGACATTTTTTCAATCATTTCTAAAGCAATTCATTTTGTTTATGTCTTTTCGCTCTGACATCAACTGATGGATAAGAATAAGAGCTGACATTCCCTACAATTCATGCGCTCAGCATCTCATCAAAAGTAGAGTGACCACCATTAACAGGAAAAATCTTTAGTAAGCATCAAGCAAATTTTCTTCACAAAATATTGATTTTTGGCAATGATCAAGGTTAAATTTAATAATTTCTATCTAAATTATTAAGGATTAAAAAAAATGGTTACGTGCATTAGGATTTACCCTGTACATAAATTTTTAAAATCAGTTTGCACAGTGACAGTGGAATCTATTATAGATAAAATTGGCATAAATCTTGTTTCAGACAAAAAATATCATGATTAATTTCTGAAGGGAATTAAATCAATGTGCAATAAGAATGTTTATGATTGCAAAATAAAAGCCAAGATTCAATTTTAAATATTGTAAACGATTCATTGATTAATTTTATACTTAATCTGTAATATTTAATTGACATAATTGGATAAAAAACGAAGATTATTCGAAACGTTTTCAATTTCGAATGGAAAAAGTATTTTAAAAAGTTTACCTTGGAGATTATCGATGTGAGCATTAGCTCAAGGGAATAGATTATGTAATCTTGTGCTGAGCGCATGCCTTTGTCGTCATATGTTTTGATATTTTGATATTACGTAAACAAAAAACAGATAAAAATTTAATTGTTTTTGTAGACAACGCCTCGTTTTAAATTTGTTTCAACAAGCATATTGAGTATTTTATCAAGGTAAATCTGTGCGCTAATTAATGGGTAATAATCTGGTAAAGTTTGGCTCTAATAAAGACAATTATGAAGACTACAGAAGAGATTCCTTTACTCACAGAATATGCGATGACTTGTCAGAAGTGATTCTTCAGTATTTGTCACTCGAAGACAAACTCAGATTCCAATCGGTGTCCAAACAGTTCCAGAGGACTGTCTTTCAAAGACAGCACGAGTTTAGAGTCGATTACACGACTCGTAAACTAATTAAGAAAATTAATGTCAAATCATTTGAATTACTCCTTAAGAAGTGTCCGAACATTAGATCCGTTTATATCTCAAGCAATTTCCGGGTCTTAAAGAAGAACCGAAGCATTGAGTATAACAACTGGATTGAGATCATAACCAAGAGCTGTCCCTATTTGACCAAGATCAATCTGGACTTCTTCTTGATCAGCAATGAAATGCTGGAAGAATTCATAATAACATTTTCACCAAGATTAAAATTCTTCGAGTGTTCAGATGTACCATGCCCAAAAATTCTGAAAACTTTGAAAAATGTCCAGAATTTAAACTTGAACGTTTGTAATTACCGCGATATTCAAGGCCACAAGTTCACCAAGCTCACATCACTTAAAGCGCATCTCTATAACGAAAATTCTGATGAATTACTGAAATTTATTAGCAATAATCCGGGTATTAAACGCTTGTCATTAACTATGAATATAAATGACCCGTTTTATGCGAATTCGTTTATCATGGAGTTATCGAAACTCAAAAATCTGATCCACTTTTCATTCATTGAATTTCCATTAAATGAGAAAATATTTGATAAGTCGTTGACACAAATGGCGGTCAACTGTACTAAACTCAAGAGTATTGTCTGCCGTCTGAAGACTTATTCGAAGAACTTCAACAAAATCAACGAATTATTGTCACCACTGAAGAGGTTTAGTCATCTCAAGAGATTAGACCTAAGTTTTACGCTCAGCATAAGTGACGACAAGAGTCTAAATTCAATTGATTTAACGGATTATTTCATACGACCCCTCATTGGAATGGAAGGCCTGACCCACCTGTGCCTCAGCTTTCATGGCTATGCGGAGGATATTATCGAAAAGATTGTAATAAATATAATTATAAATTGCACCATGCTACAATATTTGGTTGTGAAAACAAGGTTTTTACCTTCAAAAAGGATTGTCACAACACTGTGCCAATTGAATAGACTAGAAGTTGTGAAAATGCACCTTAGTGGAAACTATCAACAATTTAAAATTAAGAATAATCTAGTTAAATTTTGTAAACACTTTATCTCTTTTGAAACAAATAAAACTGTTAATTAATTAATTAAAATTAAGTAAGAAATTGATCTTGTTAATTAAATTATCTCAATTTCTATTGTGAACTTTAGATAATAACCAAGTTATGATCTAGAAAATTAGTTTATTTATCAAATAAATTCAGATTGATTTTTTCAAATACAACTTTCTTTATTTATTCAATCAATTATGCAGTAATGTGCAAGTCAATTATTGAGCCTTGCTGAATTTGATAATCAGAAATAGTTTTATCATGATCATTTATTTCTTTTCCTTGAAATAACAATTTCTGGGTCATGAAAGGTATGTTTTTCACTTTTTCAATCTTTGACTTAAGAATTCTGATCGTTTCCGTTGGCAAGACTTCAAAATGTACTATCACTTTATCAATGATATTGGAAACTAATACAGTGATTGATTCAGGTGTTCGATCATTAATCCAAATTGTTCCATTATCAAGTTCAATTAGAATTTCATCATGGTCCATTATCCCATAGTGCTTGATCGAGAACCCTCTTTGCAAAACTTCCCCGTTATACTTGCAAATAAGCTTGTTATCTTGGTCATTTGGTAGGTCCATTATTTTTGAAACGTCATCCTCTCTGAGAAGGTGAGCCTGCCTTATCATTCCATAATCTTCCTGAATTAAATCAAGAGAAAGCCATGTTCCTTTTAGTGATATTGCTCTGACAACTGTTCCGTTTTCAATATCAAAATTTTCGAAATCTTGTTTGTTTAGTGGCAAATATGTGCCGTTTGTTGTAACTAGATCCATTTCATACTCGTGGATCCCCACTCTTTCCTCGATCATCCATTTGAATTCTGAGATGTCTGAGTTTATAACTTGCTCACTTATCACATTTGTTTCGTTTGGTGTGATAACAAACAAGGTTTTCAAGTCAAACTCACCTTGCATACTTCCACCAAAGAAATAGCACAATAAAATAATTATTGACAATTTTATGCTCCTCATTTGACCTACCTTGAACAATTCTGTAAATGAATAAAAATAATAAAATAATTTCGGTAAAAATCAATTAATATTTATAGCAAGGTTTTAATTATTCGATTTATTAATGAGCCAGCATAATTCAATTTTAAAAGTTAATAAACAAATATTTTTTTTGGAATCAATCAAGAACCCTTATCATTTCATTTGTATTAATAAAATGGAAGTTAATGGCCTTTTACTAAGTTTAAAATAGTTAGGGAAGATAATTATGTTTTACAACTAACAACATCAGAATTAAGCTTGATCATCTTAAGTTTAGGCAATTGAACAAGCACTTTCCTAGTTTTAGAGTTCATTTTGAAGTCGGTAGTGATTGTTAAATATTGAAGGTGTTTTAAATTGCTCAAAATGTCCAGGACAATAATCTCACTGATATCATCTGCGCTGCCATAAAAGCTCAGGGTTAAATGAGTAAGGTCATCTAATCCAGTTAAAGTTCTGACTATAAAATCCGCGTATAAAAGCAACTTATTCTGGTCATCGCTAGTCCTTATCATTAGGCTCAGGTCCAACCTCTTCAGACACTTAAACTTCTTGAGCGGTGATAACAGTTCATTGATATCGAGATAAGAGTTTGAATTACCACTGATTTGACACAAAATGCTCTTAAGTTTGGTACAGTTGAGCGCCAATAGTGTCAGCGACTCATCAAATATATTCTCGTTGAGCGCAAAACCAGGAAAACCTAAATGAACCAGATTTTTAATCTTGCTAAGTTCAGTTAGTATAGTATTCGCGCTTTCATATGAAGTCAAATGTCGGACATTAACATGGACACTCTCAATGGTCTTGTTTATATTGACGAAAGTTTGCAGGGGTTTAATGTCCTCTTCGTATAGAATGATAACCAATTTCTTGAGTTTCTTGAACCTGATGTAACGGAAATCAATTAAATTACCGCTTCTTAGGTGTAATTCCTGGAGGTTTGTGAAGTTTTCCAAAACACCAAGATGCTCTATATTCTCAATGTCGAGCACTTTTATACTGTGTGAACGTTTCACCAAAAATGCATTCAAAATGACCTGGTTTATGTTGACAAAATCACAATTGATCCTGGTTAATTTATGACACTGATCACTTATTATTTTAATCCAGTCACTATATTTCAGGCTCTCTGTCTGGAAATTCATGAAATAATTATCTAGGTAAACTTCCCTTATATTATTCAATCTTTTGAGTAATGATTTTAAAGTTAATTCATCGAAATCGAAGAACAGATCACAAGTGGATGAGTCGGCTCTCAGTTCGTAATGTCTTCGATAGACTGTCCTCTGGAACTGTTGGGACACGAATTCGAGTCTGAGTTTGTCTCTCAGCGGCAAATACTGAAGAATCACTTCAGACAAGTCATCGCATATTCTATGAGTGTATGAATCCCTTCGATACTCAATATATTTGTCTGAACGCAATAAACCAAAACAATTACCCATTATTACAAAATTATGGATTTATCAAGTTTATTATCATGAACAAAACAAAATAAGACGCATATTCAAAGACTGTAATTTAATTACAAAAATTTACTTTGGAATAATTGATTTATTTATTAATTAATTACAAGAATAATTGCCTATTTCACCAAGAATTTTACTAAATTTAAAAAGCCCTGGTAATTGTACACCATGCAATTTTTGAGTTTATTTTTGCAATATTTATATCAGACCTGAATTTTGATGTAAACACAGAATTTGTTTACTCTTATGACTCGACACTCATGTGAACAGAATATTAATTGAACTGAATTCATGCGCTGTTCTGTTTGTAGCACAGAATAACATCTAGTACGTTTTGTAGAAATTCAAACGAATAATAAAATACACGCAAAAATTCTGCGCAAATGCTCAGATTTAAACGATACTCAAATAAATCAAGTAATTTTTATTATTTTTTAAAATAAGCCAGGTGTTCATCACAATAGGTTTTGAGGAAATTACAAGGATTACTTTTATATTTGAAAAAATCCCGGAAATTGTCTGCAATTGTTACAAGTTGACTTTTACTCACTGACCAATCATTAATAGTTGAAAGTAAATTAGCACAACTTGGGCGCTGTCCATATATCGCGCTTAACATTGATGAGGTTTCTTTAACTAAATTTTCAGCTTTATATTTGACAGTTTCATTGGTGAATATATTTCCTGGGCTAAATTAATTGATCAATTTAAGTAATTAAATATGGTAAAACAACTTACTTATTAATATCAAAGTTGAATATATCCTGTATAACTACGCCCAGGCTGTAAATATCCACTTTAGAATTATAAACCGTCCTTGTTCCAATTCTTTTCGTGACTTCCGGTGCCATATAATATTGTGTTCCCCTCCCTCTTGTGTGAGATTTTGTTTTCAAAGGAACAAACTTTGCTAAACCAAAGTCACATATTTTAACGAATCTTCCGTTAATTGGTATTTTATTGACCAGAATATTGTTAGGGTTGAGATCCCTTTGCATTATCGGTGGGTTTGATTCGTGCAGATATTGTACGCATTCCAACACTTCTTTAAACATTTTCCCTGATATATAGTATTCAATCGCATCCATCGGTTTTGATGACTCTCTTTTGAAAAACTTAGCCTTTCTTTCGATCACATTTTGAATACTATCGGAACAGAACTCCATTTGAATGTAAAGACAATTATTGTTTTCAATCCACGAATCAAAGTATTGAACAACAAATTCATGGCTACATTTAGACATAGTTTTCACTTCTCTCAGCAACTCATCCCTGTCGTTATCTATCCAGAAATATTTGTAAAAGTTTTCCTGATAAAAATCATGGGAAATACATACCATTGAATTTGATTCTCTTGATTGCAAAATGTTTTCCGTTGATCTTATTCCGGACTTTATGGACTATCCCAAAACCTCCTTCACCCAATTTGGACAAACTTTTGAAAATTTCATTGAACCGGTCATTCAGGTGAAGAATATTAGTGTCATTCTTCTTCTTCGTTATCATTTCTTGCAAAGATCTCCTATTTGAGTAATCTTTAACTTCAATAGTTTTATGGGTTATTTCGTAATTAACCAGGTAATAGCGAGATAGTGATTGATTTGGTAATATCAAACAATTAATTTCATCAAACTTATATAATGAATGACCGCTCAATCCACAGGCAATTGTTTCTTCACCATGCACAATACAATGCAATGAATCGAGCCTGGTCTTCAAATTTAAAAGTCTTGGTCTTTTTTGAAAGTACAAACTCTCATTGAAGTAATAGATATAATCGAGACCAAACTTAGCTGATAATTGACCACAAATATAGATTTGTCTCTCAATTGTCAGAAAATATGTGTTATAAGTTGAGGAAGAGATGTATATTACTCTTGGAATATCTTTCACTTGTTTCGGCTCAAAATGAATCTGTTCCTCAACATTGTGTCCAAGTTTATATCCACAATTATTGCCCCAACTATAAACATATCCAGTTGATGTCATGACAGTGCAAATGACCCATCACTGAAACAGTGAAGACTTTCAATAGGATGAGCAGAAAATGAGCTTAAAATTCGAGGCTTTGATATTTTATAGCACTCTTGGTTACCACAACCAACCTGTCCAAACTCATTCCAGCCCCACCCATAAATGTTACCCTCGTCTGTTAGAGCTAAAGTGTGATGAGAGCCAAAGCTTATTTTGACAAAACTTTCATTTGAGAAACTTATCAGTTCAGGTTTCAAAAATGTATCTTGGAAATATCCTCTGCCCAATTGACCATATTTGTTTTGTCCCCATCCGTAGAGCTTTTTGCATTCACTCAGAGCATAGACGAAAGTCTGTCCAATGAAAAACTTTGTGATGTTTTTGTTACACAACTCTGGTATGACTTGAGGTTCGCCAACAGGACTGTTGTGTCCTAAACCACAACAACCGAAATGATTAGAACCAAAACCAAACACTTTGTCATCACTTGTGATAAACAATACGTTATGTCCTTTTTGGTCAAATATGTGGTATCTTTTCAAGTCACTTTTAATTATTCGCATTACATGAAAATCATTCAAAAGAGACGACATTTTCTTTATTGAAATTTCTTTTATTATGCATTACTATTAAATAATCAATTATTAAGATAAATCAAATCATTATTTATGCCATGGCAAATTATCAGTGTATTCTTACTTACAACATATCAGCATTTTATTTGACATTTCTCATTTGATTATATAATATTTTATCTTTTTTTTTGTCACCATACTAACATGTTTAAAATTGAAACCAAATAATTAAAAATGATCATGAATAATTATGAAACAAGTCTCGGAAATTAGTCTATTTTGACATTTCAAACGAATTAATAGACCATTCTTCAAAATTAATGTACTTGTTAACATCTTTCAGAATAATCATTTCATTTAATATTCTACGATTATTTTCACGAATTTTTGAATTTATTATTGACTGTCCTAGCTTAACAAGTGTGATAGCAGGCACATATTGACTTATTTTTATATGCTTGATATATTTGCAATGATCAATTAGCTTATTCTTATTTTCTATCATTAAATTCTCTGAAACTTTAATTTCAATAGTTTGGAGTTTTGATAGTCGACATATAGCCTCTAGAATAAGCTTGGTACCAGGTACCATATCATGAACGACTAGACTTTGCAGGTTTCTCGAATTGAAAATCAATATAGCAAGTAACTTTTCATAAATTATGGGTTTGTAAATGGAACGGAAACGGACAACTGTCAAATGTGTGATTTTGTTAAGTACTGGAACCTTTTCAAGCTTTATTCGGTTATCATCTTGCTCATCCATATTCTCAAATGTGTAGTCATAGTTAAAATGTAGAAACACTTTCTTGGGTTGAGTTAATCGCTTCAGTGGTGACAATAATTCGTTGAATTTGTAGTAATTATCGAAAAAGGGATTAATAGCAAACCTAATGCTCTTTAGTTGAGGACATTTTTCTGCAATTAGTGTCAGCTTCTCTTCATCGTGAAATACCATAGAATTGTATTGAGAATCGTGAATGAATTTGACTTGATCTAATCTTGATAATTCAGTAAGTACTGAACGGTGGATTGATCGACTTATAATACTCAATATTATGTAAGACTTTATACCAGGATTATTTATAATAAATGTAAGCAATTCAGAATGATTTTCATCATTTAAAGTAACTGAAAATAATTGCAAGTTGGTAAATTTGTAAGTTCGGAAATTATTGTAATCAGGATCTGTTGAACACAATATTGGATTCAAATGTAATTCTTCAATTGAAGTCAATGATTGCAAGTCTAAACTTGGATCAAATTTTAAATTAATTTTCAAGTATTTTATTCTTGAGCCAATAATTTGTAGAATATTTTGCAAGTTGCCATTTTTAACGCAGACAAGATCGTTGATCATGGTCAAATTAGGACAATACTTGTAGATTAAATCTAAACATTGTTGGTTAAATTTTACATTAGATAAATAAAGATTTTTTATATTGGGACACTTTTTCAGAAATTTTTCAAATATTTGTATTCTTTGTTCAATTAATTTGCTGAAGGAATATAACATTAGATTCAGTTCATACTGTCTTTGAAAGACAGTCCTCTGGAACTGTTTTGACACACATTCGAGTCTGAGTTTGTCTTCGAGTGACAAATACTGGAGAATCACTTCAGACAAGTCATCACATATTCTATAACTGAAAGAATCTTTTTTATGATCACAATCACTGTTTAACAGATTATTCCCCAAACAATTTCCCATGGTTGAAGAATTATCTTGCTTTAATTTTAATTAAGAATATTAAAACCAAGTTATAAACAGAATAAAGAATTGAAAACCATTTTCAAAATAATCTGTTTTCAAAAAGACTTACTCATGAATTACGGCAAAGAATTTAAGAATATTCCGTTCAATAACTGATAGTTTTACCATTACTTTGTCATTATAACAAAACGAGTTTATAATTAAGCTTGCTTAAAATAATTTGATAAATGAATTGAAACAATTTTTACTGATAAAATTAATGAATTATAAAAATGAAAAAGATTAAATTTAAATTATTCGTTCATATCACTATAACCCTGGGTGTGAACCTTGGCCAAAAATTCGGCCCAAAATGCTTTGAAATTCATTTAAAAATCAATGCCATGGTCAATTTTGAAAAGAATTTAGATATGCTTCAAAAAAGTTTATCTTAATAAATGGAACCAATAAAAGTTTTAATTTAATTGATAGATCTAATTTAATTAAGAAATTGCCGATTATTAGGCCATGATTCACGAAACGTCATAGATATTTTCACCGAACATTTTAGT
>JAQIXD010000352.1:0-29410 GCA_034699985.1 Minunthozetes semirufus
GGGAAGACTGGTATACAATCGTACAGTTACTACAGTTATACATCTGTACCTCCTATTGAGGGCCTCCTCCTAAATTCATGTAACACAGGAATAATATTCATACTCTATATTTTACTTAATTAGTTAAAAATATCTACATTTGATTGATAAATTATAAAAATAAAACAAGCTGAAATAGAGAATCAATGAACTATGACGAATTACCATGCTTAATTATTTAATTCAGAAGAATTCTTTACAGAATCTGATTTATAATTCGTGACAATAGAGAGCGTTAGAGAAAAGTGAAGAAAAGTCAATCATTGGGTCATTGAGTCAGTAATAAAAGCAATTGAAATATGAGAAAAACGTGATTCTTATTACACTTTTTACAGTCATTCAATTGAAGCCTTGATTTAATGAATTTTGTTTTATAAATGATCACAATTTTATTCAAACATTCAATTTGTTTATTAAAACAATAAAAGCTTTGCTTCTATTGAGACAATTGTTAATAGGAAAGCGATTCTGGAATCAATTGATAAACAGAATCCATATTTAGATAAGTAGTTTAGATAAGAATAATTCAAAACGAATCTCAAACTTAAAGAGATTGCAGTCAATTATTTGCGAGTGATTCTCATTTTGGTGGTTATTCTTCAATAAAACAATAGTAAGGTATGCCTCACATCGAAGAGGGAACTAAATTGGACTTCAAGGATGTCCTATTAAGGCCGAGAAGATCAACCCTCAAAAGTCGATCGGATGTAATTTCTCTCCCCTTTTAATAACAATATGTTTGGTATTAAAACCGATGAATTTTCTATTCAAAGGTTGTGCTGAACAGGTCGTATCACTTTCGGAATTCTGGTCAGGAATATAACGGAATTCCTATAATTGCTGCAAATATGGACACAATCGGAACCTTCGAAATGGCTTTGGCTTTGAATAAGGTTTAAATCAAATGATTTTCAATATTTTTTTAATAATAAATAAATTTAAATAAAATTCAAATCAAAGCACAACTGTTTTACTGCAATCCATAAACACTACTCATTGGAAGAATGGATTAATTTTGCGACAACTAATCCCACTGTTCTTTCGGTCAGTCATTTCACTGATAACTCTTCTAAAAATAAATGTCTAATTGTTTTGTTGAACAGAACATTGCTGTGAGTTCTGGTTCAGGAAGTGGTGACTTTGAAAAACTGCACGAAATTATTAAGAATATTCCGGAACTCAAATACATTTGTCTGGATGTGGCCAACGGTTACAGCGAACACTTTGTTCTGTTTGTAAAACAGGTTAGAAATGCATTCCCGACGCAAACAATTATGGCCGGCAATGTTGTGACGGGTGAAATGGTTGAAGAGCTGATTCTGGCCGGCGCTGACATTATCAAAGTTGGGATTGGACCTGGATCTGTTTGCACAACTCGCAAGAAAACAGGTGTAGGTTATCCTCAATTGTCTGCAGTTTTAGAATGTATGGACGCCGCTCACGGCCTCGGAGGTCATATTATTTCTGATGGTGGGTGTACCTGTCCGGGTGATATTTGTAAGGCCTTTGGAGCCGGTGCTGACTTTGTTATGTTGGGAGGAATGTTGTCGGGTCACGACCAGTGCGGCGGAGAAGTTGTGGTTAAATCTAACGGTAAAAAAGTTAAACAATTTTATGGAATGAGTTCTTCGACAGCAATGAACAAACATCACGGGGGAGTCGCTGAGTACAGAGCTTCTGAAGGCAAGACTGTTGAAGTGCCCTACAGGGGAGACGTTGAACAAACAATTCTGGATATTTTGGGCGGTCTGAGATCTGCCTGCACTTACACCGGAGCTTCCAAATTAAAAGAACTGCCGATTCGGACGACATTTATTCGGGTCACTCAACAAACTAATGAAATCTTTCGGTTAATGGAAACCGATTAACGAAAATACAAAACAAATCTAATTTTGAGTTAACTCTGACTTTTGAAAACTACTTTTGAAAATACTTCACTTATCTGATGTTTAATAGTATTACAGATTATCGTAGAAATTGTTTTAATTATATTTTGTTGATCTGAAAACATGTGAAAACATATCTATTATTTTGAAGTTTTTCTCATTTATTGTTATTTTAATTATTACTTAATATTTCGGAAAAGCCTTCAAATTGGTTATACAAATGGAAGTGCTTTTTAATTGAGACAATTCTGAGGATAAGAATCACTATTTACTGATTGAACAATCGCTGGAGGCTGTCCTGGATTTAAGTTTTTATTATTTTTATTAATTAATTTAATTTTAAAAATTTGTATTAATACTGATTTGAAGTCAATTTGGTTGTATTGCATGACTTCTAGTCGTTATTCAATTAATGCATTATTTTAGAGTTATATTTGAAAATAACTTCTTTTAATGGTTTACTCAAATAATTATATTATTATATAAATTGATTTTAAAATAAAATTATATTTAATTAATTGATGTCTCATATCATTCACTGGTCTCTGGAGTGGCTTTGAATAGTATCCGAGAACTGGTCAGACTATAGTTGAGAAGATCAAACTCCTTCTGTAGATTTTCCAATCTTTTTATGGTTAAACTCGTAGTTTGTGCTAATTTCACGTCACTGTTAGCATTGGCCACACTCTGTCTGTTGGCCTCATTTATCTCAGTCTTGATTTTGTCGGAAACAGAACTAAACCAATGAAGAGAATCAAAATCATTGAATTGGTTGAGAAGTTTGAGAATATAGGCCACTCCCATCGCAAAGCCGTCGTCAGTGAAGGCGGCGCCCATTTTATTCTTTCGGGTCATTTTCTCTTTGCTTATAATCAAATGTTCGACAAAGTTATAGGTTGTGGCCGGAAGTATGGCATAAAAGTTCTTCAAATGATAGTTCTTTGAGTCGCGGAATGTTTGAGCGAAAACATCGACCAATAGTTTGAAATAATCGGTCGATTCCGTAAAATTTCTGTTAAGAGTCGACAGAATTGAGTCCAAATTTTGTGCAGACGTTACGGTGTCGGCGCTCAGACTCTCTTCTGTTGTCATTGATTCAAAAGATACTTCATTCAAGTCATCCAAATCGGGAACAAAATTCACTGAATTTGAACTGCAATGAAGAGCTCCACTCCTAAGCATTCGAACAAATCCTAAGACATTTCCAATTTGACTAATCAATTGTCTAAATTGGTCCAAATAAGACATTCCATCGGCAGTGAGTCCGAGTTTACGAATTCCTTTAACCAATTTCTCCGCCCTTTCGAACGGAAATTTAGTGGCTTTTGATTCCCGAAAATGTCTCAAATCCTTAATAAGTCGGGACTTAATGTGTTCTTCGTATAGGAATTGAGAGAAAATATAAAACTTCTTCCTTAAGAACTGATACGTAAAGTTGACGGTTGTGTTAATAATACCGAAGCCATGAGTTTGAATAGAGTTCGCGACATGTCTTATGAGTAATACATTTAAATGTTTGTTATTCGAAGACTTTTCGATAAACATCTGATTATTCAAATTATATAAATATCGCGAAACAAAGACGTGAATATTCCTCGTTATCTCCAACACATCTAATCCCTGTTCTAACGTCTGAGTGGGAAGTTGTGAGCGAACGAAGTCGAGTCCGTATTTAGTTTTTGCCAAATTCAACATCGATTCGTATGTCTTCCAGTCGTGAAGAGCTATTGTCGTCAAATTATATGCCATTTCATTGAGATATTCCTCGACGTAGTTCTTAATCGATATTATTTTGTTGTTCAGACGAAACGGTTCTGCAGACAAAAGAGTACTGAAGTCATGCAAATGGCGTTTGAAAGGGCTCTGATCATCTAAATGGAGGTCAGAGTGGATCTGTAACCGCAACTCAGTCTCGAATTCTGTGCAAATTCTGTCCAAAAATTCAGTCTTAAACTGTTCGTAGGTTTCGCTTTCAAATTGTTTTAATAAAAGATCTCTTTTTTCTTTGTCTTCGCATTTGTTGATTAAAACGAATGAATCGGACAAAGCATTGAAGAAGTGTTTGATTTCTTGGACATGATTTGACTCATTCTCGTAAAAGTTATTGAAATAAATACCAAAAACCATTCGATTGAAGTACAAGAACTCACAGTTGGTCCATAGCTCGACAATTGAGTATACTTTTGTAAATAAAATCAATTTCTTAATAATTGTCTGTATTTTAGATAATTCTTCGGCACTAAAATTGGGTGAAATAAACGACAAACAGATCATCGTTAAGATTCTTCTTTGATCGGTAAGAATGGGTCCATTCAGACAATTGGAGGCTAATATCACTGCAGACAACAAATCGAGTTTTTTCTCCGAATACTTCTTCACATTTGCCATAAGTTTAGTCTTCGTTGAACTCAATATCTTGAGAGCAATACAACAGTTATATTGAGCCAAATGTCCTAATATTCCAATCATTAAACCCTTTTTGCGATCGAAAGCCATTTTAATTCCTCGAAGAATACAAACGGCTTTACAAATGACCACTAAATCGCTTTTAGCCATCGGTCGACCATTTTGTAAGTGAAGAGATATGCAGTTCTTTATTAAACTTGATATTAGTCTCGCATTTTCGAGACCTTCTTCGATGACTTTCTCCTGTTTTATCAAAACCTCCACTAAATTTGCGTTGAGATCAGTGCAGTCATCGATGTCCTGCTCGAAGCGGACCAACCAATTGGTTACTTTGAGGTTCAACAGTTTGACCTCTTTGTCAAAGTTTAGTTTGAGAATCAGTTCTCTTTGAGTGTTAAAGACCTCTAATATCTTTTTGTCAAACATAGAACGGGGCAAATAATTGGCCAAAAACTTATCCGGAATTACCGGACAATTGCCTCTCAAATGACACAAATATATTCCAATTTTTCTCTGAGAGTCACTAATAGTTTTGTGAAGTCTTTTATCTTCTCGTTTGAAGAGCCAGACATACATCACAAACAGTGAGTTAACTGAAAGCCATTTGCTGTCAGTCACTAATTCGGGGAACATTTCTAATTCAGTGCAGTTCTGTCTTATATAGTTAGACATCTGGTCAGCCATTTGGCTATTTTTGACAATTGATTCGCTGGCGCTGAGAGAGTCCACATAAGCTCTGAATATTCCGTTGCCATCAATGAGTTCTTTTTCGATTTTATCGATGAGTTTGAAGAGAGTCTTGACTTTTATGGTCTCATTTTGTGCATCAAATTTAGCGGAATTTGAAGAAATCAATTCAATAATTCGCTTATAATTAACGAAATCTCGTTTTAAGTTATTTTGATTTACAATAATTTGATCCAAATTAATGAGAGTTACTCCCAATGAAGACATCGCTTCAAAAACTACATCGAATCTAACGGTCGAACTCACGTCTGGTATAAGTTCTTTGGTATTATTGGTCGAACCCTTCTTCGGCACTATATTTGACAGTTGTATGAATGCATTGATTTGTTGGACAACATTAGAGATAACTCTCAAACAGTGCGAGACATACAACGATAAGTCGTGAAGTAGTGGAAGAAGTTTTGCGATCGAAGACATGTCTTCGTCGTTAACGAGTTCGCCGTATAAGACGAGTGGATCGCAGAAACGGTTGAGACCCGTTTCAGCCAAATATTGCATCTCTTGTGTGAGTTGTGCGAAAACAAGAACCACTTTATTCAACTGCATATTACCACAAGTCTGGAGTAATTCAATCAAATCTGTTCTCTCTTTGACGCCATTGCACGCAATCGGCGGACAATTGAATGGGATTTCAATCGAACTCTTGATTTGTTTGACATTTAAATTATGAATTGAAGATAACTCTCGATTGAAATGATCGACAAAACGGCCAAAACGTTTCAAAAGATTTTCGTTGACTTCACCTGAAATGAATCCAAATTAATGACAGTCGACTCTTCCTTTGACAACAAATTAGAAATACTTACGAAGAAGCTGTTCCTCAAATGTTTTCGACATTTTTAAAAATAATTTGACTAAAACTCAATTTCAAAAAAGAGGCGAACTATTGATCAAAAGGCGATATGTATTGCATTTGTTATCAATAAACAGGCGTTTCATTGGTTTCTCAATGTTTTCAATACAACTCACTATCAATAGTCAGCCCTTTATTTACATTACATTACAATACAGTCAAACATCCACTCAATAAATGTCAACTTCAGAATATCGTATTAAATTGACCATAAATGTCTCAAATTTATAATAATAATCAAAATAAGTACTAATTGTACTCAATATTAATAAAAATAATAAATTAAATGAGAGTAACATTTGAAGATATGGCACAAATGGGACAATTTGGACATTTCAAAATTTTATTAGAATTCAATACAAATTATTAGTGACCGTATATACGTGTTTTTTATGCGCTGATTATATTGGAGTAGATTTTAGATATAAAACCAATATTTGATAATTGAATGAATTAAATGTTATAACTTATAATAAACGCCTTTAAGTAACAAATAATTGTTTAATTGAAATCAATTCTTGAAATTTGTCAGAAAATGAAAAGATTTTGTTTGGCTCTCGATCTTAAAGAAGATCCAAAACTTATCGAAGAATATGAGAAATATCATCAAAACGTTTGGCCCGAAATCAAGAAGAGTATCACCGATTCGGGCATAAAAGATATGGAGATATATAGAGTCAGTAACAGATTGTTTATGATTATGGAAACCGAAGACAACTTTTCTTTGGAGAAAAAGGCAGAAATGGACGCAAAGAACCCAAAAGTTCAGGAATGGGAACAAATTATGTCGAAATTCCAAAAACCGCTTCCATTCGCCAAATCGGGTGAAAAGTGGGTATTAATGGAGAAAATATTCAAATTGTAATAAGTTTTGTATAAAACTATCGAAAATTCAATAAATATTTTCAGTTTTGAATGTATTTGAGACACAATTTGTCACCGCTTTTGAGGAGTCCTTCACTTTCCAATTGTTTCAATGTATAAGACATTGAAAACGGATCACTTGTTTCAGAATCACTGCACAGCACTAACTTTGGAGCCAATGGATTGTTGTTGTTATTGATTATTGATAAATGAGAGGACAGCCAATCAATTGCTTTACCAATTGACCACTCTTTAGATATGAATATGTCTTTAGTTGCGAACAAATTTTGTTCAGATCTCTTCTGATACCTAATTTTGAAGTAAAGCCTTTCAGTTATTGTGAGTGAGGTCTGGCCACTGGCTGTTTGCTTAAGTTTCATGAGCGCCACTTTTTGAGACAACCCTTCATTTTTAGTTCCCCTAACATTTGGAGCCGAAGTATTGGTCATCACTTTCCTGACAACTGTTTCGTTAGTTTTGTTTGATTCGTTTTTAGCGCATTTATGGGAGTCGTAGTGTCTATGAGTCAGACAGTGATTTGCTTTGCATTTATCACACAAAACAAGTTCAGTGTCCGGCACTGACTTCGCACAGAAACTACACTTTCCTAAAATAGTTACCGAACTATTAGAAGGACTTATTTCTTTCGGCGCCTCATATTTAGGACAATTATGTGTCACTACTGAGTGATGTTCTTTGCTTTTTAAAAATTAAGAATTTGTTCATTAATTTTGATTTCAATTACAATTTGAAGACATTAAGACATACCAAAAGACTGCTTTACATGAGTCACAAATTAATGGCAAAAAATCTATAAAATTAAAAAAATGTCAATTAATTGTATTTTTCTCAAAGAATTAGGTTATTCTCGATTTCTATTATTTGGGAGACCATAAAAAATGGACAAATTATTGCGAGTCATACCTAAGGTATTGCATTGAGAGCACTGTTGCCCTAAATCTGGAAATTCTGCCATTTTTTTAATAAAATATAATTTTGTGAAAAATTTAAACACTTTTTACGAAATATTTGTTTTTTTAAACAAAAAGTTTATTAAGTTTTTTCACAATTTAAACAAACGTTGATTTAATGGATAACTGTTTCAAGAATCGGGAATTACATCACTTGTTGGGAGCGTTGAGTCGGAAGTAAATTAAATCTTCGCTTAATTGTAATCCTTTCTCTCGAATACTTGTCTTCGGGTGAGAAACGAGCTGTTGGTCACAAAACAAGAATACAATTCAATTATTTTTGTATTTTTAGCTTAAAATAATGCAAACCTGGATGCGCTGAAAAGGTAGGACTTCCAACCAGATCCACTTTGGACATTGTGTAGACGCGCTTTCCCTCTGAGTCTAAATAATACATTAAATACATTTTTAATGAAATTAATTATAATTAAACAAAATTTTGATTCAAATGATTTGCAAAAAACGTGTTTTTCAATGAAAACAAAATGAGAAGTAATACACAAATTATGATTTTATGTGAAACACTCCCTCATTTTGTCCCCAAAATTAGCTTTTATTCATCATGGTTAATTTTATTGATTTTTAATTATTTGTTTTTTAAATTTGCCCTGAACAAATATTATCTAAATTTTTGTAAATATATAAGAAGGAAGAGTTCATTTTTAAATCTGGAATATTTGATATCGAAAAATAAAATAAGTTCACTATAATCTACATTCTTATTTATAATTAATATAATTTATCTAATTTAGTTCTAATTGTGGTTAATTTTGACTAAATAATACAGTTTTAGAAGAGTATCAGAGTATTATGATCATTTTTAAATTTATTGTTTGTAACTGTATTCAGTTTTGATTATAACTTAATAGTTTACCATTTCTTGAAAATAATTCCTACATTCAAGATTTGGCAAATGAGCTCGCATTTTGAGAAACTAAAACTGAGACAAACAAACATTATATGATGAGCTTATTATTGATTTAGAGATTTAGAGAGTCTAAGTAACCGTTCTTTGAAATCTATTGTTTATAAATTGTCATAAATTTGGAGAAATTCTTAATTTCTTTACTAAACTGACGAAAGGAAAGAAGATTTAGACATTTCTGACTAACAACTATTGATTTTTATAGTCTAGATAGAAATTAATGACCTTGTTTATCTTTTAATATTAGACGGAATAAAAATAAAATAGTTTAAGTAAAGTCTACCAAAGCTTTCAAACAACAAATTGAGCGAAGTGTTGAAATTAAGTAAAATTTTATTTTCATATTTTTCCCAAGAATTGAATAAAAAGATAATATTTGTTAGGAATTCCTCTGAAAACTGGATTTTTCTGATGAAATCAATTTGGTTTTTGTGGAAGAATGTCTTAACTCTTGAATTAATTAATTGATATTACGGACCAATTCCGGGAGAATCCGAGTAATTGATGAAAAGTTTTTCTCTGGTAGTCTTACTCTTATTCAATGATTGATTGTGAGACAGACGGCACGTCATATGTCTGGCTGTCAGTGACTCTCGACTAGACATTACCCAAAAGCACAGACTCTCTGCAGATATTCACTGCTTTTCTCCTCAAATAATGGCTGATATTTGTTAAGCGTTTGAGTTGTTGTCTACAAAACTACTTCTCAATTGTTTTCACTATAATTTTTATGATTAAACTAATCCTCACTTCAATTGTTTTGAATATTTTCTTAATTTAGTGTAAATTTTGTTTCAATTAATTAATTGTTTTAATAGTTTTTTAATGTTTTAAATCTCAACAAAACACTAATTTATTCACAAAATAATAATATGTTTGAATCAAAGGAAAGGTATGTCTCAGTACAGAACCATTCGATAATTTATTCCCAAATTGCGTTTAAATGCCTGCCTTCGAGTCAATAAGAAATTCTTTGTTTTCTCTCAAAACACCTATAATTTGAGTCTTGAATTGAAAGCAAACAAATATTTTTGTCTCATTTCTGATCAGATTTTTTTAAAAATCAATTTTTGTTCGCCTTTTGAGAGCAATTCAACAGTTTTTCTAATTTTTTGATTTCGTTTGTTTTAATTTCACTCAAATGTATCATTTTATTCATGAAATTAGTGAATCAATTGTATGATAAAGAGCTGATCAAATGGCATCTCAAACACAATCCAATCGACGCAATGGTTCGATGAAAATAAGGATCACTTGTAAGTCATCCCATATTTGAATCATTAATTGAGACAAATATTTAAATTAAATCTCTTCTGATAGTATTGTGCGCTAAGAATCTGGTGAAACGCGATTTTTTCAGTGAGTATTGTTTATGACTACTATTTGTCCTCCAATTGTCATTTGATGACTAACCGTTCCTTTCCTTTCCGGTCATTAATGACTACTATTGTTATCAATGAGTGCTTTTGTGTCATCGATTAAAAAGTGGTCTTTTCTTTCAATTCTTTATAACTCAATGAATAAACTTTTGATTAATTGAAAGACGTTTTAAGTGAAAAGTATTCTAATTTAATGGTTTGTTGTCCACTCTATTGTGTAGGTCTACCTGATCCGTTCTGCAAGATTAGTGTTGATGGTTCGGGACAGTGCCACTCGACTGAGGCCTCAAAAGACACATTGAATCCAAAGTGGAATAAACACTATGATCTGTGAGTCTCTTCTAATCTCAAATTCTTTGTCTAATAATTGTATTTAATTTGTTTGACAGATATGTCGGAAGATCTGATTCGGTGACAATAAGTATATGGAACCAAAAGAAAGTGCACAAAAAACAAGGCGCCGGCTTTCTTGGATGCGTTAAGATTATGCCGAACGCCATTCAGAGCCTAAAGGATACCGGATGTGAGCCTCTCTTCCTTTGATTAATTCAATATTAACGTCAAATCATTTGATTTCGAAATGCAATTACTTTTTTATTTTGCTTTCATTACACAAACAAATGAAAAGATTTATCTAATGCTTAGAAATGTTGCGAAATATCAAAATTAGTGTCACTTTTCTTACGAATCATCAAAGAGTTGTCTTTTTTATGTTAAGTAAATGTATTTACAATTCAATAGATTTATTAGATATTTGTTATTCACTTATAATTAATGCCATTATTTGAGTGAACTATAAATAGATTTTATTTATTTAAATATAGTCTTAATATTTAGAAGTTATTCTGTGTCCTCCCTCTCAGAGATCAAAATTTTCTTAGAGACCATTCTTTTGGTTTTATATCGAAACTATATTTTTATCTAATCTGAACCGTTTTGGCGCCAAACTGTCGAAAGCAATAAATAGTTTCAAATTATTTATGATATTCTCAACGATTTTCTGACAGAATATTGTCTTTTAAATGAATTCCAAATATTTATCTTAATTTTTGTCTTCAGATCAAAGACTTGATTTACACAAATTTCGTGAAGAGGATCAGGATATAGTTAGGGGACAGATCGTCATTAGCTTATTATCTCGAGAGGGAAGTCGTTCAGGTGGTGGACGCCTTCAAAATGTAGTCATATCTGAATCGGGAAATTCGAGCTCTAATTCCCAAAACTGTACGAATAATAACAATAATAATAATAACGACGATTTACCCGAAGGCTGGACAGAGTGCAGAACATCTTCAGGGAGAGTATATTATGTGAATCATGAGGCCAGAGCTACGCAATGGGATAAACCTATAAATACAACTCTAAGCAATTCTCGGAGGAATAATCACAACACTCAACATAATAACGGTTCCAATAGTGTTACCACAAATAGTGCTCAATCAGTCAGTGAGTCTTCGACGGTTAGGCCTCATCCCAGACGGTCTACAAGACATCGAAACTATTTAGCGCGCAATCACTTACACGAAGCGGTATTGAGTGCCACAAATACCAACACAAACACAAACACTCATCAAAACAGATCACAGACTCAAAGCCAAACTCAATCACAATCTCAGACAGAATTGCGAACAAATCCTGAGTCCAATGTCTCAGATTTGCCCGAAGGATATGAAATGCGAACCACACCTCAGGGTCAGGTCTATTTCTACCATTTAGAGACGGGAGTGTCCACTTGGCACGACCCTCGAGTGCCCCGAGAGCTCATTCAACAGGGAATTAATTTGGATGAAATTATTGGACCTCTTCTTAATGGTTGGGAAGTTAGACAAACACAAAGCGGAAGACAGTATTATGTCGACCATAACAACAGAACCACACAATTTACTGATCCCCGTCTGGTCGCCAATTCATCAATGCTTCAAAATCTCTTGAAGTAAGTCATTCTTAAGCAATATATTGTTCTTTAGTTATAAAAAGTATTAAATAAATCATTAAAATAAAAAAAGCGCTGAATTTCATACAATATTTCAAGTTTTTAAGCAAAACATTTCACTGGAAAACGATTCGTTTCTTTTGAACATTCATTTTATGAGTTATTCTGAGAAGAAGTCATTTTTCATTTATCACAATGGGATTCATTTGTGCTCTCTTTTATTGATTCCAATTCCTTAGAAATAAACGAATCCAAAGAATTTTGGTTAAAATAGATCTAATTCTTGTTAATTATCTCAATTAGTATTCGTGGAAATGGCAGTAATGGAGTGAATGACGAAAATATAAAAATAAGTCAAACGATAAGCAATAATAACAATAATAATGAAATATTGAGCACTTGTCAGCTCCAACGAAGAAATCTCGTTCAGAAGATGAGTGCCTTAAGACACGAATTGCAAGCATTTCAGCCACAGTCAGGTCACTGCCGTCTTGAAGTCTCGCGTCAAGACATCTTTGAGGAGTCGTATAGAGCTATACTCAAAATGAGACCAAAAGATCTTCGGAAACGCCTTATGATTAAATTTAGAGGAGAAGAAGGACTCGATTACGGAGGAGTTGCCCGCGAATGGCTTTATTTGTTGTCACATGAAATGCTTAATCCATATTACGGTCTCTTCCAATACACAAGAGATGATATTTACACCCTTCAGATCAATCCCGACTCCGCTATAAATCCGGTTCGTATTCATTGGATTTTTATGATTAAGATTTGTTTCTGACTTTTGTTTGTATTTTAGGAACACTTATCTTACTTTCATTTTGTTGGCCGAGTCATTGGTTTGGCTGTATTTCACGGCCACTATATTGACGGCGGATTCACTCTTCCCTTCTATAAAATGTTGTTAAATAAATCGATTACTTTGGATGACATCGAATCTGTTGATCCAGAATTACACCGAAGCCTTTGTTGGATGCTGTCAGTGATGAGTCCCCTATTCTTTGCTTTATATCTCTTAACACTGATTTTCTTATTATTGAAACAGAGATAACAATATAACCGATGTTTTCGATATGACTTTTGCTGTAAATCACGACGCCTTCGGACAGCTTCAGGTTCACGAACTCAAACCTAACGGAAGGGATATTCAAGTGACGGAAGAAAATAAGAAGGAATACGTAAAACTTTACGTCAATTTCCGGTTCACTCATGGAATTGAACAACAATTCCAGTCTTTGCATAAAGGCTTTTGTGAACTCATACCACAACACCTTCTCAACCAATTTGATGAAAAAGAATTAGAAGTATTGCTCAGAATATTATTATTTGGAAATCATATGATTTAATATATTTTTGTATAAACAGCTCGTAATCGGAGGTTTGGGTAAAATAGATTTGGAGGACTGGAAGGCAAACACTAGACTCAAACACTGCAACGCAGAGTCTAATGTTGTTAAATGGTTTTGGAGAGCAGTTGAACAGTACAGTGAGGAGAGGAGAGCCCGACTCTTACAGTTCGTAACCGGGAGTTCCAGAGTTCCTCTTCAGGGTTTGTTTCGATGTTTTATATTATGTTTTATTTATTTTATTTTCTTATTTAGGTTTTAAAGCACTTCAAGGCTCAACAGGTGCCGCCGGTCCCCGACATTTCACAATACATTTGATCGATGCGGACACAGTTAATCTACCGAAAGCTCACACCTGTTTCAATAGGATAGATATCCCGCCCTATGAATCATTCGAGAAATTATATGAGAAGTTAACGCAAGCCATTGAAGAGACCTGTGGTTTCGCAGTTGAATGATTGGGTTGTTGTCGACTCCAACCTCTTAGTGCCTAAACTAACACTAATTGTGTTCACGATTAGGTTAATTGCTTTTAAATCAACTGATTTATGGATTCATTTCTGAATATATCGAAAATCTGTGATCTTTTTAATCGATAAACAAAAACGAATGAAATAATCATTAATTCACTCAATTCGTTGATATGAGGTCTGCCCTAAGACTGGATTAATATCAGAGAATTAGGAATTATTTATTCGTAAAGTAATTAAATTATTTATCGAATGATTTGCTTCGAATCGAAACAAAAAGTTATAGAAAAAGTAGTAAAACATAGAAAACATAGAAATCATGACATTTTAGGAAAATATATTGTTTTCATTCATAAATCGTTTTGATAGCCATAAGTATAGCATAATTGGAGTCAAAGTGAACCCTCGTCTCAAACGAAGGATCAATGCATTTGCCATTAAAGCCATCAACAAAACTGTTATATCAATTATGGGATAATTTTTAAGAATATTATACCATTTGATTGTAAATATAAATGACTCGCATTATAGCGATTTGTTATATAATTATATTATTTGTGATATATTTTGAGATATTTTTTCATTCAATTGATTGAAAATATCCAATGATTTGATAATTTGTTGACAAATAAAAAGTTTTTAAATTAATCTCAATCTTTATAATTGGCTTTTATTCCACATATTCTCACAATAATAAAGAATTGTTACCAATTCGGTAGTCAAAGAGGAAGGGCTAAAATTGCTGCACAATAACTAATCTGATTGACATTCTGTGCAATTCATTACTTATTTATTTGAGGAAATCCCTTACAGAGTGTTATCCGTTTCTGTAATGTTTCCAAAACACCCCTTCACAAAGAAGTGGTTGTGCAGGAAAGGGGGACAGCTGTCTGTCGACATTGACTTTGACGGAGTCAGTGAATGGCAGTGTTTGCACTGTTGGGAGTGATTCAGTGCGCAAACGTTACTCAATATAAACAACAATTGTTTTAATTCGCTTTAAATTGTTGTAAACATTGTCTTAATTGGACTTTAATTTGATTTTGTTATTAATGAATCTTAAAGTGATTATCCTTTGAAATCCATTAATTGATTCCATTCAAAGAGCTTTCAATTCATAGAATTATAATAAATGGTAAGCGATTTAACTCTGAATTTAAATTATGATTTAATTTAATTGAATTTATTATAAATAACTTTTAATTGAATATTATTTTGAGATTTAAATGAATTTCATTCAATTATTTTGTTGTTTGTCTTTTATTTTTGTTGATTTCATACTTTCAACTGAATTTCAATACCAATTGAATCGATTCTTGTTATTTTTTAGAGGAAATAATTGAGGCATAACTTTGAATAAATGGATTGTGTTTCGTCTGACTGAAGGAATGAGTCAGACAACTGTCCCATTGATTATCTTCTCAAATTACGTGTTTTTCAATCTTGTTTTCAATACTTTTAGTTGTTTTTATCTTTTATTTTTCAACGAATTTGTTTTAAATACTTTTGTGATATCATTTTTCAGATGATTTGATTTGATTTGAATATCAATTAAAAAATGGATGAAAAACGAATCGCCGATTACTTCGTGATCGCCGGCATATCGGGTCAGAGCGGACTCATTCTCGACGAAAGTCTATCTCAAGAAAGAGTTTCAATTCCTAAGTCAGTTCAGAGTCCGTCCGCTCCAATCACTGACATCACAGTTATCATAAGAAGTGCCGGCGAAGCAGTTCCTGATGGCTGGACCTGCATTGAGACAACTTTTTTAGGACTTCCGGCAGACCTAAATCATGGAAGTCTTCGAAGTCCTAGTGTTTACATCTGTTATAAACGTGGAAGAGATAAGCCGGCGCTCGTAGATATTGGAGTCCTTTATGAGGGAAAGGAAAGGGTTATGTCTGACAGCGAAGTCGTCGAAAATACATTTTATGGAAAGCCTGCGAATGTCAATAACAGCGGTTCCCGAACTTTTCTGACATTCCGAAGAGCGCGAGAAAACGCTCCCTGCAATCAACTGGTAGTCACTGATATCTGTGTCATATTAGCCAACAAAGGAGAGTCACCCCCTCATGCCTTCTGCCTCATCAACAAAAATCTCAATAAAGTGAGTCTTAAATCGTTTTTATTGTAATTTAATATAACTTACACTCAAATGGAGTTATATTCTGTTCATTGCATTCAAATTCTTTAATTTTAGTCACAAATGAATTGATTTTGACTTTTAATAACTTTTAGCCTTTCCTATGATATGCTATAATCGTATATTCGAGTCATTCACACCTTTGCGACAAAAATTATTTACCTTTTTGTAGATATAATTAATTATTTGAAGAGTAGAGTCAATTACTCCAAAATATGACTCATTAATTAAGAAATGTATAAAAGTTTCGTAATTTTATTGCTTACTCAGGGAATGGTTGGTTCAGATGTATTCATTTGTTATAAGAAGTCAATGAATAGACCCCCTCTGCTCTGCTATAAGCCTTCAGTGATGGGCAGATTCCCATTAGAAGATTACCCACATTATTCTCTTCCTGAATCGGTCTCATTATTTTGTTTTCCAATGGGAGCTACTATTGAATGTTGGCCTAAGAGAGCACAACAGCCAAAACCTATTTTCTCGACTTTTGTTTTAACCTCTGATTCAGCGGAGAAAGTCTACGGAACGGCCGTTACTTTCTATGAAAAGTTTACTGAAGAGAGTCTTAGTTCCGAAGAATTACAACATTTGACATATTTTACAGAAGAAGATAAACAAACAAAGAGTTTGCATCGAATCAAATCAATTTGCATACTCTCTCGGTGGCCATTCTTCGACACTTTTGAAAGATTCCTTTTGTTTCTGCACAAAACTTATGTCTTGTCTGCGACGACACCCCAGAAGATACCATTAGAGCGATATATCTCTCATTTTATGTTAGAAATTCCGTTTCCTCTTCCGAATAGACCCAAAATATTAGTCCAATTAGGAGTTAATTCCGACGAAACTGTTTTGATATCACAACCGCCCGAATATATGCCTCTCGCTCTGACCGGCGCCTCATTCACACAAATGCTTCGCAATTTAGGTCCAGAAAATTGTTTACACGTTTTGTTATTCGCTTTAACCGAACAAAAGATTTTATTACATTCTTTACGACCGGATGTACTGACAAGTGTTGCCGAAGCTGTGGTCACAATGATATTTCCGTTCCACTGGCAGTGCCCTTATATACCAATGTGTCCAATAGGCCTCTCAGATGTGCTGAACGCACCCCTCCCTTTCTTAGTCGGCGTCGATTCCCGTTATTTCGATCACTTTGAACCACCCATTGATGTGGCGTCAGTTGATTTGGACACGAATTCTATCTATTTATCAGAAAATAAAAGACTTCTTAACCCGAAATTAATGCCTAAAAAGCCGACTCGAATACTAAAGACTACTCTCGAAAAGCTTTTTGAGCGATTAATTCGACCGACTGTCACAACAAACGGCAGTTCCGCTCAAAAGCTTAAAAACAATTTATTCAATGATAGCCTTCGATCTAAAAAGTCTGAGCGAATTATTGAACTCGAAATACAGGAGGCATTCATCAGATTTATGGCGTCTATTCTTAGGAGCTTTCGATCATATCTGTTGCCAATAACGAGAGCGCCGACAGTAGGAGCAACAGATCCCAGTTCTTTATTTGATATGAATGGGTTCTTAAAATCGAGAGACAAAACATATCACAAATTTTATTCACTTGTAATGAAGACACAAATGTTTACCCGTTTTATAGAAGAGCGCTCTTTTGTTTCCGACAAAAACATAAGTCTCGCCTTTTTCGACGAGTGCTCTGAAAAACTCGAAATTATGGGCGATTCTGTAGATTCTGGGCCTTCCCTTCGGTTATTAGATTTTGGTGATTACATCCATAACGATCAGACAGCATTTATCCCTCCACCAGAACCCATCTCACCTGAAGACGAGTTCTCATATCAAGAATTCGGTCCATTAGTTCCAAATTTGTTTCATAAGAACCCGACCTTCTCTTCGCTCTCAAGAATCGGATCTATTCTTAATGAGAGTGAAATCGGTTTATCAGAAAATTCTTCAATTATCGCTCCTTCGAGTCCTATATCTAAACGAACAAAACAAGAGATAAGAACTGCTCAGAAGGTGGCGCGAAAACACTCGGAATCACCCCTGGGTTGGACTAAATGTCTTCTCAGTTATTGTTATAGTCTTTGGTTCATTCATTTGCCGGCTTATGTCAAAGCAAACGCTAATCAAAAGCCAAAACCCTTAAGTGTTGCCTTTGAAGTCCTCCTTCGTATGCAATCTCTTCGTTTCCATCCGTCCGATGAAGTCTGTTATCGAGTAATGATGTTATTGTGTGGTATTTATAGCGAACCCGTTCTCGCAGTCAAAGTCCTCTTTGAAATGAAGGCCAATAATGTGACCCCAAATGCAATCACTTATGGATATTATAATAAAGCTGTTCTCGAGAGCAAATGGCCGACCGGTGACACCACAGCCTCTTTGATGTGGAATAAACTACGGAATGTTATCGTAGGCGTCGCTCAGTTCAGGCAAAACACTCGCATCAGAGCCTCTAAAGTGAACAATGATTTGATGGAAATTGAAAATATGGTTAAATCTAATTCGATTCGAAGCTCTTCGGGCCCTTCAGATGGTGGTTATATCACAAACTCAGAGTCTTTGAGTTCTGAAACAATACCGACAATCAATAAATTTGTAAAAGACTTTAAAGAATCGGATGCTTTCAGGGAAAGGACGCGCAGTATTGTCAAGACATCAAACTCTAGTTTAAATTGTGTCCACGACTATGACAGCGCTGCAGGACTTCTAATGACCACTGATTTATCAAAATTCTGTGATAGTTATGATTGCGAACAATCTTTTATTAAACGCCGCCATAAAAGTGCTGAAAACCAAAACATTGATATTAATGTTAATTTAGAGTCGAATTTGATCTCAAGTCTGAGTCCCAGTTCTTCCAAACCATACCTGAGATCATTGAGTTTCGGAAACGACACACAAATATTACAAAAACTAAAAACCGGTCCTTTAATGGAATTGAAACAACAGTTGCAACGAATGAAGAAACCGTTGACTTCTGACACAGAAAACGATTCCAACAAAAATATTAACGAAATTTATTCGAAAACTATTGGAGGTCTCTCTCGTTGTGCTGAAGACCCTGAAGAGGATAACGAAGAAATTGAAGGCGAAAAACAAGTTCTAAAAGAATGGCAGAAAAACCTAAACGATTGTCAGGTCTCAGACAAATCAAGTGATGACAAAATGGATGAGATATCAAATCACAAATCATCTGATCTTTCTTTAGAATCAAAAACAACTAATAAGAGCTCAGAAACGTGTGATTCCAACAAAAGTAATGAAAGAGTTAATGAAATTCGTAAAAATGATGGGGAAGTGTCTTCATTTAGTCCTATAAAAGATGCCATAATGAATATGGAGTTGTTTTCACCCGAAGGAAAAGTGGCCTCAACTTTACGCTCGAGTTTTCGTATTGCGAGTCGTTTTGCTAAGTCTTCGACACCCTCTAAGTCGTCGTTACCCCGAAGTTCAACATTTCATGAATCAAATCACAGCACATCTGAAAAAGCTCTCAACAAAATCGGATCTTTCTTTAGAAGGGATTCACAAAAAAGTACAACAAATACAGGAACTCCTCTTAAAAGTTTAAGTCGTTCCGCAACTTTACCGCCAGTTTCGACATCTAATCAATCAATTGATGAAAAAGTCGATGAAATTTCCAAAACTCAAAGCAATGAAAACAATTTGAGTGAAAGTCAGGAGGAGTTGACAAACGACGGGGAAAACAGTAGAGACAACTCATTACTTAATCTGAGCTCTCAGTGGACTAACAAATTAGCGGCGAATAAACACTCGGAATATGTTTACTCAACCATTAAATCTGCGGCTAATAATGTGGCGAATCGTTTCAGTGGATTGAAGTCATCATTAGCTCAGTCAACGTCTTCTGCTTCTAATTCGCCCTCAAAGTTGAACACAAGTAATACTTCTACAGTTATGACAGGTATGGCCACAAATACAGCAAATCTGATCTCTCAGTGGGCGTCCACTCTGGCCGATAAATTTCCTTCAAATTTCATGTTAGAAGAGGACGAGTGCTCGAGTAATAACTCTTTTGATATGAGACGAAACAGTTATGCTTCTGAAGACGATATGAGTGAGCGCTCGCGTGAGGGAAGTCTCGGCAGAAACTTCACCGGATTTGGTATCAATTCTAACAGTTCTCCGCTCTGGGATTCATTAGAGAATCACTACTCAACTCCATTAGAGCCAACTTTTCCCTCAAATAAAGCGGTTTTTGAGATATTTATGACTTCGTGTTCGCGTTGTTATACTTGTTATGCACTTCTTTATGACGAAGAGATAATGGAGGGCTGGACTCCAGATGACTCTAACCTGAACACTAACTGTACTTTTTGTAGTTCAAAGTTTGTTCCTTTGCTTACAATCAAAATAAAAGTGAGTTTTTGTTTGCATTTAATAACAATTTATTCGTATTTAACACTAATTTTTATTTTACAGGACTTAAGGAATGAACAGAAAAGCGATGAAATTAATGAGTAATTCATTCTATTATTCAATAATTGCTATAATTTTCTCATTCTTTTCATTAATTATTTCAGATCTGAAGTTTTAAATATTAGTTTTGAAGGAAAAGATTGCGTCGATTCCGCACTTCTCCAAAAAAACTTATCGAAAGAAAATCCAGTTGCGAAGCAAACCATAAATCCCGAACCGTCTGAGCCGATAACTGTCCCTTATTTGAGTCCTTTGGTGTTACGGAAAGAAGTGGAAAATGTTTTGAATAATGAGGGGGACCTCAGTTTGCTCAGACCTGAGTTTGTTGACGAACACCCAATCATTTATTGGAACTTAATTTGGTATTTCAAGAGAGTGAACCTTCCCTCACACCTTCCAGGGCTATGTCTTTTCGCTCAAAGCCTTAATAAAAATAAAGTAAATCAATATTTAAACGAATTTTTGTGTTTTTCTGAAAACAATTTTCTCTTATTTTATGAAAAGATTGAAAACACGGAAAACTGGAAACTAAGTGATTACCGAAAAGTGTCGGTCCGTTGTATGTGGGATAACGAAAAACTTCACGAAGACATTGGCAGCAGTTCTTTGCATAGGCTTTGGCTCGAGTCATGTGAGTCTTTCCTCTAATGTCTTATATTTTAATCATTTAATTTGATTTCTTTGCGGAACAGCTGTCAGATCATCTCTTTTGCACGCATTGGTAACCGATGAGAGGAAACTGACCCCACATTTGATGCGACAAATAATTAGTTCGATTCAATGCAATGATTTGTCGACTCCAATGAAACTATTGATTACCGAAAGATTAAAACTAAACGCTATGAAGATAACCACCAAAAAGCACAGCATATATCGGGACCTTCTTTTCCTGTCTTTCGTGGCTTTGGGTCGAGAAAACATCAATAATAGTGAGTTCTCTTCTATACTATTGAATCGGTTTTGCGAAGATATTGTCATTAATTGCAATAAATATGATTTCAGTGGCCTTTGATCGGGAATATCGACGCGCTTTCGAATCGATGACACCTAAGGATCAGTTGGGTTTGACTGTCATCGATAAGCCGCCATCGATTGGTGCCGTCTTCTGTCGCCGATTCTTTAGAGAACTCGAACTCAAGACTGCGATCAACTAATCATTTGCTCAGAAATGACTCAATAGTGATGTGTTTTATGTTTTGAATGCTCTTAATATAATTTTTTGATTTTATCTTCAATTAAATGATTATTTTTGTTGTATTTAATAGTTTTTATGTAAAATATATTCAATAATTATTTGTAAATAATATTTAACTTAAAATACTATTGAATTTGCATTTAATTTATTAAAGTTTTCAGATTTTATAGATTGTTTTGAAGTTAGAAATGACTTTAAATGACTACAAATGCCATCAAATTATAAATTAATGAGATTTTAATAAAAAGTTTATTTTCTAAATAATACTTAAAAACAGAGAATTTTAACAAAATATTTGCCATAAAATACATAATTTGAGTGAAATATTCCATTTTTATATTCCTGAACACTTTTCAAGAACAAGAAAATTCAAGTTTGTTCATTGTAGCTAATGATGATCATAAAAATAGATTATGAATTTCAATTTGAAATACACAGAAATTGGGGGATATTTATGGATTAGACGTATTTTTGTCGTAATTAATGATGAGATAATTGGAGAAGAAAAATGTCTGACAAACAAAATGATTGCAAAATAATAGACAAAAATACGATTAAATTAAATCAAAGGTAAGTCTTATTTGATTTAAACTGTTTTTCCATTAGTTAATCAAAACTATTGATGTGTTTAAAGCAGTGGAGGAATGGAAGCGATGGAAACAAAACATTCATTGAATTCAGTAATAAATGATTCAAATCACAAGAAATCCCATAAAAGTAAACATAAAAAACACAAAAAAGAGGAATCGAGTCATTCATCGACTCATCAGAAGTGTTCAAAACATACAAAACATTCAAAAAAGAGTAAAAAAGACAAAACCAAAGACAAAGAAAAGAAACACAAAAAGAGTTCTGATCCACAAGTGGTCAAAGAGTTGTCAGAAGAGGACAGAGAATTACAAGAATTGATTAAACAAAAGAAGATTTTGGAAAAGAAACTCAGAGAAGAAGAGATGAAACAAAAGACAACTGTTGTGACAGAAAATTCTAGTCATACCTCAGAAGCAAATACCGAACAAATGAATGGTTTGAACGGACATAAAGACAAGAATTTAAAAGATGAACACAAAGACAAACACGAAAAGAAGGATAAGATTATTGATTCCAAAATAACTAAAGAGGTCTCGAGTTTAGAGTCAAACAGAAAAAGAAAATCAGTTAACGATTCCTCTAAAAGTGATAAACACTTGAAATCTAATGAAAATGTCGTCAAAACTGATACCAAATCTAAATTAATTTCCAAAAACGACAATAAGTCGAAAGGGAGTCGAATTGATAGCCAAAAGCCTAACAAAAACGACAACAAAATCCTCAAAAACAAATCAAATCAAAGTTCGAATACAAATGAGAAGAGAGTCTCAAATGATAGACATCACGAAAGACACAGTAGAAGTCGTTCCAGGGATCGGAAGCACATGACTCCCGAAAGAAATGATAGAATGGAGAGGAATGACAGGAATAGGTTTGAGAGAAATGAGGACAGAAACAATCGGAACGAACGATTCGATAGATATAACAGAGAGAGGACTGGCAGAGGGTTTGACTCACATAGAGTTGAGAGTAGAAGATCTCCATATAATAGGGACAGAGAAAGGGATAGATTTCAGGATAGGGATAGAGATCGCGATAGAAATAGAGATTTTGATAGAAATAGAGAACGAGAAAGAGATGATAGGGGTTGGGATCGACACAGAGATAGAGACCGTCGCTTCAATGATTCGAAAAAAGAGTCGAAAAGGAGTTCATCGAAACACTACGACAAATTCAATCGACACAACGACGACACCAGTAGTGATGAGTCCACTAATATTGACGTCGATATCAATGAAGACGAAAATGAAGAACAAGAGATCGAAAGGAGAAGAAAACAAAGACAGGAGTTATTGAAAAAGTTAAGCACTTCCTCTATAAACAAACAAAATGATTCAAATGAAGCCTCAAATTCTGGTTTTTCTTCGTATCAAAATTCTCCCGCAAAAGAAGACAACACTTCCGATAAGATATCTGTAAGTATTGGAGACGAAGACTCGCGATTGGAAGCGTTCGATGAAATCTTCAAAAACAAAGCCGTAGAACAACAACTGGAAAATGACACCGATTTGGATACACAGGACGGCAAACACGAATCCGTAAAGAGAAAACCCGTCGATATGTTTGCAGAAATGGATATATTTAGTGAAGAGTATAACTCTCCCGGAAATGCAGATCTCCGACAACTGAGAGCCTCTGGAATCGAGAATCCGGCCCTAAATGACAATTGGGACGACGCAGAGGGGTATTATCGCATCAGAATTGGAGAAATACTGGACGGACGCTATTCTGTCTACGGATATACGGGTCAGGGAGTGTTCAGTAATGTAGTTCGCGGCAGAGATAAGGCTCGATCTCAACAGGAAGTGGCCGTAAAAATCATTAGAAATAACGATATAATGTAAATATATTTATAAATATTTTCATTCATTGAAATCAATTTATTTATTGTTTTTCCCCTCATTTTAGGCATAAAACGGGTCTCAAAGAGTTAGAGTTCTTGAAAAAACTCAATGACTCCGATCCTGAAGACCGATACCATTGTTTACGTTTGTTCAGACATTTTTATCATAAAAATCATTTGTGTTTAGTCTTTGAGTCTCTTTCCATGAATTTACGCGAAGTATTGAAAAAGTATGGAAAGGATGTGGGACTCCATATAAAGGCTGTTCGCTCTTATAGTCATCAATTATTTATGGCATTAAAGCTCTTAAAAAAGTGTAATATATTACACGCAGACATCAAACCCGACAATATTCTGGTAATTATTATCACTTATTCTTCGCTTAGATTCTTGTTATTAATGGTTTGTCTTATGTTTGTCCTGTCTTTAGGTAACAGAAAATAAATTAGTTTTAAAATTATGTGATTTCGGATCCGCTTCTTATGGCAATGAGAATGATATCACTCCTTATTTAGTCAGTCGTTTCTATCGGGCGCCAGAAATAAGTGAGTTTTCATTGAAATGATCGACGATTTTATGTTAATTTTGAATTTGTTTTTAGTATTGGGACAGTCGTATGATTTCAGTATCGATATGTGGTCTGTGGGCTGTACTTTGTATGAGTTATATACCGGAAAAATTATGTTTTCCGGTAAATCCAATAATCAAATGCTTAAATTTTTTATGGACTTCAAGGGAAGAATGAGTAACAAATTCGTTAAGAAAGGAATGTTCAAAGACCAACACTTCGACCAGAACTGCAACTTCCTTTACCATGAGGTCGACAAAGTCACTGAAAAGGTTCCTCACTATAACTTCTTTCATTCAATTAATGATTTTAATTTATATCTGTTTTTTCTTTTAGGAAAAGATAGTAATAATCGGTAATATTCAACCGATTCGTGACCTCAACACCGAACTGATTGCCGGACAGAATTTAGAGGAAAGCGAACAGAGAAAGGTTTCCCAATTAAAAGATATCTTAGAAAAGATTCTTATGTTAGACCCGAGCAAACGGCTATCTATAGCTCAGGCACTGAGTCATCCATTCATAACTGATAAGATGTGATGACAGAAGTGAGTCCTCCGAACGCTTTTTGTCTGTCTATCGAATAATTTCTTTTCACTTATAGACCACTAAAAGAAGTGTTGAGTCTTTGTTTTGAGTCTAAAACTGTTTGCGAAACAACACAACAGTTTGAATGAGAAGTTATGACTGATTTTGAATTTGTTTTAAATATTAATCATTGAATTGAAGCCATATTTTATTAATTGTACAGAAAATACATTCAAATACTAATTTGTAAATAAATTTCCGTTCCTTTTCATTGCACACTCCGTTAGGTGTCAAACAAACCAAACACTAAATGGGAGTCATTATCACCGAAACCTTTGATTAAAGCGAAAGAGAAACAGAAAATTGTATTTTTAATAAATGAATGAATCAATTGGTGTTCAGATCTGTTGAGATGTGCCCTAAAAGTGCATTCAAGTGATTGTCTCATTCAAGTGGTAATTGACTCGAAATAACATAATTTGTCTTTAATTTTGTTTATTTCGATTGAAATCAATTAAATTTTGTTTCACTTCTGATATATTAGGCATATATTCGCCAAAATTAATCTTTCGATCACTTCTTTGGACACAATTTAAGTATGAAATGAATTATATTTTAATTGATTTTCAATAAAATTGTTATTAAAATCATTTTGTATTTGTTTTAATCGATTAAATCATTTCACAGGAATTTCACTGTTTTTTCGTTCAGTTTTTCTCCGGAAACAACAAAACCGATAAATATTTCATATTTTAATATTTATCACAATTTTGTAAGTATTTTAGGAAAATAGACTTTCATTCCCTTCAGACCTGACATTCACTCACTTCTGAATAGAATGAGTCGTAAGTATTTCCCCAAAACAGTTGATTCTATTTTTTCATTTTGTATCTCAAGTTTAGTTAACTTTTTATACAATTATTTAAACAAATTATTTTAGAGTTTTATATCTTTTGATTCGTTTTATAGTTATTTTCAATCTTTTTTATTAAGTTTAGACATCTTTTCCAATTAATTCGGAGAACATTCAAACAATTTGATGCAATTATATGAGATTTGAATTATATTTTAGAATTTTATCTTCTTTTTACAATTAAATCAAATGATAGCTCAGATTTGGTTAAAATATAAGAGGAAGGCTTCATCTTATGATAATTTTGTTTAAATTGTGACTATATTTGTGATTACATCAGAAAACTTGATTTAAACAACAATTTATTAAAACCTAAAAACACATAATTAACACATATTTATATAATGAATGGTTTTATGGCTTAAAATACTTTAAAACAAAGTTATCGTAATTTGAGTCAAAAAGTTTGACTCAAAAGTCATGAGTTTTTCTATTTTTGTGAAAAACCAATTCCTGTGGATTCAGACATCGCTTTTCTTATCGTTGATTTGGAAGGAAACCACTTTTGGAAGTGTTTCGGGAGAAGATTTCAATGAAATATTAAATACTATTTTTGTTATACTTTTTTTTTGCAAAATTCATAATAAACTTGAAATAAATGGAATGAGTGATGGATTCCATAATTTTGGAATTATTCACATTTATTTGTCTGCCTTTCCTTTCGTATGCTTTCATTCTATTTGTAAATGATTTTGAATGAACTGACATTTGAAAAATGCTTTTAACGCCATAATTGATAATTTTATAGTTCATCAATAGTTTAGGTCAGCCTTCAAATGTCGAAATTCCCGTCTTTGCTATGGAGGTTGTGATCACAGCTCAGCCTATTAGTGAATGCCAATGAAGTGGGAATTGTTTCTAAATAATATATTTGAGGGAACGGATACTCACGAAGTCTTACTGTTTAAGTTAGAGGTCGAACTGTAATCTCTTTTGTTCGATCAAAATATAAGTTAGAATTAATTTTGTTTACTTTCAAAACATATTATTATTTGATTCAAAGATTTATTAATGAAAATCACCTTTAATTCAATGTAAAGGCTCTCAAAAGTTAAACGAAAATTCTGGAAATTCTTGTTTGACATTACATTCATTACTTCCCTTTTGGAATATCTAACAATTTTTGCCATTAAATCAGAAATTATTGAAATATAAAGAATAATTATTTGAATTCATTTGAAATGTACCTGATTTCCAAAATTCTATTTTTATGTCCAGTCTTTTGCACATTAATATAAACTTAATTTACTTGATTTCAATCTTAGAAACGGTTTTTTCGATCACATGTACCTCAAAAATGTCTAAATTCTTGTTATCTATTCCTTTGATTCCTTTATTTACTATTAGATAATAAACAGAATTTGAGAATCTTTTGACTTTCTATTCGATGCTTTTTCGGGATTTTTTGGTATATTTTGAATTCATTTTACGGATTTCAAGGCTGACGACACATGAAGGTAACCATCAGTTCAGATGATGGGTGTTGTCGATGATGAGTCTCAATTGATTCTCACTTTTGTTTGACGCTCTAAATGGACATCTATTCAATTCTAAGATGTGATGTGATGTGACCTTCGATTCAGATAATATAAAAAGAAGGTTTAAATTGAAGTTAACATCAAATTCGCTTCGAATCACAAATAATCTGAAAATGAAATCAATCGTAAGTTTTATAATTTTGTTTCCAAAAGATCGACACTTTTTCTAAAGATTCGCATTCATAGGCCGCTATCGTTGTATTGGCTTTGGTTGGCTGCGCCACAGCAACCGTTGTTTCACCGTATGTTTCACCGTATGTGTCCACATACAGCGCACCGGTAGTGTCCCGAGCAGTGGTGTCACGCTATTACACGTCCCCAGTTGTGTCCCGAGCAGTTGTCTCTCCATATGCCTCTCCGTATGTCTCTCCGTATTTGTCTTCTTATGTATCGTCGCCTGTTGTCAGCCGATACGTAGCGGCCCCTTCAGTATACTCAGGTGCTTATGTATCCCCGTATGCGTACCCATACTCTTATCTCTTGAAGAAGAAGTAAATTGGATGTGAATACCAACGATTGCCTTTACTTATGGTTTCGAATCAATAAATTTTGTTTTAATCAAATGTTTCCTAAATTTCAACATTAATTTCGTTTATAAATAAAAATGATTTTTAAAATCACTTTTTTGTTCTTTTATTATAAAACTAAACAAAACATTAAATTCTGAAACAAATATTGCTTTAAATACGTTTTGATTTGATTCTAATTTTTATTTAATCAATTCATTGAATTCATTGAATGATTCACTGAATAATTGGATGAATTGAATAAAAGAGTTCAGAGAATAATCAAATTATAGCTAATTCATTGATCATTAACAAGAACTTTGAATTTACTTTGAGTGCCATTAAAACATTGCAAATACTCAGTTGTGTTGCATTATAGGACACATTCACATCTTATTCTAGAATCTAGATGATCATTCAACATTTGAAACCCATGTAAACAATAAAATGTTTTGTAATTTTACTGATTGAACAAATTTAATATTTGTATTACTTAATGGTCATCACCTAATAATATTGTTTCTAACAAATTGAGTTCAGAGACAAATTAAATGCTACTAAAAATCATCATCAAATACACTGTACTCTAGAATATTCTTAGTGTCTGAGTGTAGTTCACTCTCTGAGTGGCTTTATTTTAAATTCAATTCAATGTATTTAATTCAAAATTCAGTCAATTAGTAAACTTTGAATTATTACGAAAGTTGTAAAAAATAAAAACAAAAATTGAAACTAAAAATAAATATCAATTAAATTAAGTTTTAAAGAGAAATCAATTGAGAAACAGTGGACAGAATAATGTGATCATAAATGAAAGTAAGGCGTGACTAAAGACTTCAATTGTGTTAATAGAGTAGGTGTCGATTCCAATGTTTATTTAGTCTAAACATTTTTTAGACAAAACTTATGTCATTTCACGTAATGTCCTTCAGGTATAGCAACTGAATAGCAGTTTTGGGTGTACCTAACACTTAACAATTGTCTTCGTTTATAGACTTAACCTTCTCTTCCTAGTGGTGCGCCCCTTGTTTTGGTCCGGACATTCAATATAATTAACTCATTAATTAAGAAATAATTAAATATTTATTTATAACAAGAATAAAGAGATTTGCAATAAATGATTGATAAATGTTTTGCAATTATAGGAATTGGGTTAAAAGTCAAACCAAGTATAAGTTATATCTAAACAAGCTAGAAATGGCATTTCAAATAATTCCAATCGATGAAAGACTAATTCGAAATAAGTTTTCATTAAATCTGAGTCATAATAATAGTATTAATAATAATATTAATTAATTTATAATTATTTGTGATTTGAGGATATAAACCATATAAGAGTCG
>JAQIXD010000353.1:0-29278 GCA_034699985.1 Minunthozetes semirufus
TTCCTTCTCTCCGTTGGAAATCACAATTTTTATTCAATTTGTTTTCTTTTGTTGTTTTTCCCATTATTCCCATTATTTCCTTTACTCTGAGCTCTGATTAATTATAAACAAAATTTTCTTCACTAAACGAATGCGAAAAACGAAAGTCTTTACAATTTTATTATTTATTCACTTTCATAGATCATTCAGACACTGGAGAGCTGGACTACAATTAATTACTTGTGCACTATTTGCCACATTTTTAATAGCTGTCCTCTACCGACCGGCCTCTCTATACCACCCCCAGAGACGAGCAATTCTTCACCTGAAGACACAAAGAAGGAAAATTCGTGAAAAGAATCCGCAGACAATTAAGCCACCATTCTTTGACCTGAGCCCTCTCAAGTCCCGGTCATTACAAGTAATAATAGTCTCAACATTTCTGTTCACTTTTGGTCATTTGTCACCACTTTTTTATTTGGTATAAAAACAAGTTTACATCTCTTAACTCAAAATCATAACTCATTTCACTTTATTTATCTTCAACTGTCAGACGAGTATTGTTCCGGACTTTAGCCAAACCGTTGACCACAACCAAACTCTTTCTGATGATTTGACAGTCAAACCCGTGATCTCAGCCTCAGTTCTCGCTCTGCACATCATATTTGGTATATCCTTAACAATCGGTGTAATAATATTCGGTTATTTAACAGTCAATCGACAGTTTGATTGTCGAATACATAAACACTATTTGTGTCAAATGTCAATGTTTTTGACCGTCTTATCACTCATCGGATCAGTCTTTTTAAACGACAATTATTACAATTATGTGATTTTTGTAATAATTTACGGCATATCCATCGGTTCGTTCAATTACTCGAACAAAATTCTGGTCTTCAGTCTAATGAGAGCAAAAAACTTTGGGAAGTCCTGGTCTTATGTCCAATTCGTTCAGTGTATCTCAATATTTGTAGGCATTCCTATCTCTGGTAAGTACTCAGAATTCAATTTATTTTGCTGACAAAAAATATGAATATTTTGTTGTTTCTACTCTACTCTGAATCGATTTTATTAATAATTCATTGAATTCAATATTTTCTGTGATTTCCTTGAATTTGTATCAAAATTTTGTTTAATATTTTGCCTGAATTTGACACAACTCTAAAGGGATTCATATAAAATCTCTCAAACTTTTTTCATTCAAAAATATAATTAAATTCTCCTAAAGAATTGTATTTTAATTATATCTCAAGTATTCTGTGCTTTATTCTGTGCTTAAGTAAAAGCAATTCTCAGTCCTAACTATCACTTCATTTCTTTTAATAAAAGCCAACAAAACTCAAATGCAATTAGAAGTGGAAACACATAGAAGTTATTACTGAAGTTATTCACAAACTTATGAATTATTTAGTAATTCATAAATTGAACCAAAAATTTATTCAAACAATTCTCTATTGATTTATACTTTTGTGTTATTTATCACAATTTTTGGATAGTTTTATGAACACAATTATTATTTGCTATTCATAACTATCTATTCTGTTCTCTGTCTGGTAATCATTTCTCTCTCATTCCTTTCCTCTGCTGTTTTCCCTCTCATATAAGATAATATATGTCTGTCTTTATTATACCCAATAAATTGATGTCTGCTTTGCTATCATTTCCGCATTGAATCAATAGATCCTATTCTTGAGGCAAAGGTATTGCTAACAACTGGTATAACGGATATTATATTGCATTTCAGGCCATATAAACAATTGGTTCAGTCAAAGCACTTATAACTACGGATTCGTCTTCTCAGTCCTTATGTGTCTGTCCGGTTGTCTATTACTCTTGGCTTTGGAACCAGACTTCAAGAGTATTACTTATAATTTGAGCGATAAATTCATTGACTCTCATCACCACTCATGTAATGCATCGTCAGATACTCACAATTTGAATCCTATGGCAGCAACTAATGCAGGTATTCCTCTAATTGTCATTCAAATGATGGATCCTTTTTCAAGTATTTGCCATCACTTAAATCACTCTCTTAGAAGAGTGGCTTAGAGTTGAGACAATCCATTATTTCTATCAAATTATTCAGTTCTTACAACTTTTGGCAGAAGATTGGATGTATTATCACATATATATTGTCACATACATTATGTGATGACATGAATTACAAGATAATACATTTTATTTGTTTTTCTTATTCTATTATTAGCCGTAAATTATTCGCGATCTTCTGATTCTGGAGTTCATTCGCAGAATGAGCACAACCTTTGTTGTAATTGTGGCCAAAAACTCCTTTCTATTGATGAAAGCGAACCAATTAAAGACTACCATAGCTTTAAAGAAGTGAGATCTCCGACAATAAAAGCCATTTCAATCGACGATTTGGATGATGACGAAGACGACGAAGAATTCGTTAATCTTAAGCTTAGATCTGCTCCCGATTTGCAGACTTTCTTTTGCGACGATTTGTATAACTATTACAATCAGAACGACTGCGAAGAAGCCATTGCTTTGTTTGACCCCAAAAGAGACAAATTCATTGCAGACAATGATATCGATTGCCTGAACTCAAGAAAGCATTTGAATCCGATCTGTGATACCACCGATGATAAGCCGGCAAAACCTCCTTTGCGACGAACCATCGAAACGGTAACCGAAGAGACTTCGAGTTTGAATTAAAAAGAGATTTAAAGAAGTAGTTCAGAGACACAGACAAAGAGAAAACTGTATTTTGTAATCGGAATCAGAATCTGAAAAACCATTAATTTATTGCTATCTCTGTATTAAACTGTGATATAAAGGAATCAATAAAAAAGTTTCAAAACGGGAAAACCTTTTGTAGTGTTTGTGGTGTTCCTTATTTTTATCATTTTCTCTGCCTTTCATTTGTTAAGCAAAACGATTAAACTTTTTCCTCGAATACAATCGCATATAACTCTGTTTTGCAATCTTTTTCTTGAACTTTAAAATATGAAAGAGCAAGATCACTGAAAATCATTGAAGATCACTGAAGATCAACCACTCAAAGGGGATTATTTTCAATGCTCCAGACAAATAAAATTCCATTAGAAAGATTAAAATGTCTATTTTCAAATGTTCCAGTCTATTATTGAACATTTAATCCGTCTGAAAGGATTTCAAGTTTCACAGAGAGTACATGTACGAGGATTACTATCTTGGTAGTTCTTGCTGTTCAAACTGGAATAAAAGTTTTTGTTCTGAATTTTATCAAAACATCAAATAAGGAGAAAAAGTTATCAATCAAAGAGCGATAAAAACATTTCTTTCTTTTTTCTGCAAAAATTTTATATAACTTTTATATAGATTTTATAGTATTTTATACCAAATGTTATATTTTTAATTCAAAAACAAATAATTGCGAAAAACTTATGCTTTTTATGAGAAACTGTTTGTATTAAATGTTTTGACACATTTGTTTGAAAGGCAATGGAAGGCAGAGGAAGGCAGGGGAAGGCAGTGGCGATCGTTAATAAAATATCGATTAATCACAATCTAATAGTAAGTAAAGCCTTCGACTCTTTTGACTTCACTGCCCGCCAGACCTCTTTCGTGTAATTTTGTTTTTAATTGATTTCTTCAGTAATAATATTCTCCTAAATAATTGACTTTGAAATATCACTTCTAAATTCGGCATTTGCAAGGTCTCTAATGAAATATGCTCAGGGCAATAGTTAATATGGCTATACTCCGGCTATTCTAATAATTATTGCATTAATTGTTGATTTTGATTGAATTTGTTCATCAAATGAATTTTAGAAAACAAGTTCAAAGTTTATTTCATTTAAAACTTCTATAATTAATTTTTACTTTATTTGTACTAACATTAGTAAAGTACACTTTACTTTATTTATTGTTGCATGCTCAAATTAGAAACAAAAGGGCAACTTTTTCAACTTTCTCCTTTATTTATTCAGTAAACGTATTCAGCAAAGTTCTCCTTTTGTTTGTGGTATAATCATTATGATCGGAAGAATTACCCTGTAATGTATGTTATGGTGTCAATTATGGTCTGATTCAAGAGTATGACAGTTGTGACCAAATATTTTATTTTTCTCTTCATTTATTCATAGAATAAGAAGTTTAAGCAAAATCTGTTTTTCCTCTAAAAATAGTGGTATCAAAGCCTTATGTATTATTCCAAAGATTCCTGTCTACCATAATAAACACTTTTTTATTCTGTCCCTATATTACCAAAAAGTCAAAAGAAAGTGCTTAGAATTCAAACTATTCATACATAATGAATGATCCGCTTATATCCAGATGAATGTCTGGTCCAGAGATACGAAAAAATAGTGGAAATTATTAAATATTCAGAAAATTATGTTTCACTTCACGTTTATCTTTATTCTGTGCTAAAGAAATAGAGAATATCTATTTAATAATACCCGTCCGTCTGGAATATCCGTAAATAAACATACAATACATTGTATCGAAAGCTGATTCAGCATTTGTGACAATATTCTGTATATCAGTAGGAATGGTATGTTTTCAACTCATTTATCATTTGATACCCCAATGGAGTCCATGTCTTGAGTTAATGACATTTCGTAAAGTCGACCACAAAAATGTCTTTCAATGTTTTTCATTACTATTATTATTATCATAAAACTGTTCTCAATTCAGTGGAGAGTGAATTAAGAGTAAAAGTCTGATAACTTTCTTTGTATTTCACTTTAATCTGATTTCTTAACAAAATATAATAAAAATCTAACGAATGTACTCTACTTTTGCGTGACATCACTCTTTGGTCTTCCCATTCCTGATCTGTCAGAGATTGGCAAATATGAAATGAAATGAAAAACTATTGAACAAATGTCTGAAGAAATGTGAAGTATTTGAAGGCGGATGTGTTCGTTGTGTTCATTAAAACTATTTCTTAGCCTCTATTCGGAGAAAAAAAATCTTTTTCTTCGCAGAAATTCTTTCAACGAATTAAATAAATGAAAGCAAATAATGAAAATATTATTAAAGTTATATTGCATTCAACCAAATGTCGAACAATTCTTCAGAGAATTCATTAAATTTTTTCGATTCAATCACTCGTTTTAATCTATATTTTCGGTTCACTTGTAGAGAGTACTGGCTATTAGTAGACACAGACTAAGAGCCTTTCTTTATGTTATAATCCCTATTAATGTTTGAATGAATAGTGAATTTCACTAATGACAGCCTCATTAGAGAATTAATTTAAGTCTAAATTTTATAAATGTTTAAAATTCTCATTTACCGGTATTAGGGAATAGAAATAGATTCTTAGTAGTTTTTAGATGGATGGATGTGCAATTGTGCAAGCTCTTTTGTTTTATTTTCCTAATTCTATGTTGAGCGCCGAAGTAAGCAAATTTATTGGACGATTCTGTTTAGAATAGATTACAATTTGAGTTCAATTCTCAATTGACTCACAAAAGGCATTAAATTCATTTGGATTTTATGCGAAAAACGGTTCGCCTAATAAAACACCGATAAAGGGGTAACTAATGGACAGACATTCAGATAAAAGACTATAACAAAACAGAATTAAATGTTTGCTTTTGTGTTAATTTGCAACTCATTTATTGTTTATTAAAATTCATTTCAAAAACTATTCAACAAAATCATTAAATCTATATTTAATGAGAAGTTTTGCCAAATCAATAATGAATGCCCTTTGAATAATAGCCTTTGAATGGAACGGTCATCTTATGTAAGTCCAACTTTCAAATCAAATAATAGTTGATTCTAATGTATATTTAATGGAAGCACTCAGTCGTCAACTTTAACTGGGATTATATATATATATATTTATTTAAAATGAGAAATTGTTGATTAAATTCCCTCTACTTTTTAAAGGGTTTTCTCAAATAATCGATAACCACTTCCCTAATAGAAATATCAGTTATAAATGACCTGATGATGATTGTGGTACTTTTATTACAAAAATTAGTTTAAATGACATAATGTTCACTCATTTTAATTAAAATTTTAGTTCTTCCGAATGAGTAAAACAATTACTGCAATAATTGAAAAGGACAGGTAGGTGCAGGTATGGCTCAATTTTCAAATAACAATACTGTTTATTGTGTGTCCAGAGCCCAGACATAACATATTTAGCCTTAATTTTGTGGGTAATTCTAAAAATAAATTGAGTGGTAGTCCTGTCTGTCTGTGCGACACATGATTTCATTTAATGTTCTGTTTTGAGGTTTAATGTCTCGAAAACAAGAGTTAAGTTTACATTCAATTCATTTAACATTTGATTTAATAAAACATCAAATAATGGATCAAAACATCAAATGTTTGAAAAAGAGTTTTAATTTAGAAAAATATTAATTCAATTGAAATGAAATTCAATTAAAAGTTTAGACAAAATCTATACTCAAATAATAAACTCATTTAAGTCATGCTTTCGATTAACGACTGTCTCATCGATGTCTGGATTGCGTTCGGATTCATGGCTTCATTCAAACGGAATATGTTTTCGATTACAGATATCTCAGTGGAAGTGGTGTCGAACCCACAGAAAGAAGACCAATCGTTGACAACCATTCCGGCGCCAATCACTTCACTGCCTCTATTGATAGTTCCGGCAATAAGTGGTATCTGAAGAAGTGATGACAACTCATTCTGTGACTCAACACTGATTCGCGGATGAAGTAAACCACCTGAAGACACACCAAACAAATTAATCACTCAATTGCTTAGTTTGAGTACAAACCTTGATTAGAGAGGGAACAGTAGGAGCCGACTAACACCTGATTGGCAATTGTCTGTCGGAAGACTTCAACTTTGAGTGTATCGACAATTATCTCTTCGGTCTCTCTGTCTAAGTCTGGATGAACTAAAGCCACGTAATCATTAGCCGCCACAACATTTCCCAAAGCACTCAACCGCTCCTCAATTCTTTGAATGCGGACCGAATCGGGCAAAGAGTTGCGGATGTGTTGGAGCTCCTGATCTGTGGTAGAGTTGGGCACAAGAAGGCCGTGTCTGTTGCCAACAGTCATACGGCCGACGATCCGACAGCCGGCTATCGAGGCGTGGATTACAGGAATCGTTTCATTTAATTCACTCTCAAAAACGCTGTAAAAATTTTCTGATCCTCCGATGGCTACCAAAGCGTAAGCATTGGTCAGTTTGGCGAACACTCCCACCTCATTATTGCCCTCAAATTGTACCCGAAATGCCATTCAAACGATTGTAAGTTAAAACTTGATTACAAAGACTTGATCTGAAAGCTTCTTAAGTTGTTGTCAACGAAACTGATTCGTAAGTAAAACAAAAACAATTAATTTCTGACGATTTTTGCAATATTTTTATCCAATATTTAAAAGGCTATCAAACATGTGCTCACTTTTGAAGAATAATAAGCACTAAGTTTTCGGTAATAAATATCTTTAAAATTGATTTTAATGTTTACATAAAATCTGTAAAAATTTTAATTCACTACAATTTCTGATATTTCAATGTTTATCAATTATTAGTGCGATTCAGTGACAAATTATCAAGTTTGTCCTCCTAATTTGATTGAAATTTATCGAGTTTTACCGAAAACTATTATTTTTTGAGAAAGATAAGTTCAAAAAGTACGTACAAATAGTTGAAAGTAGTTTTATTGCCACAAATTTTATTCGTATTTCAAATTCATTGGATTCAATGATCCCTTAATTTTAATGCTAACGTTATTTATGACTATAAAACATATCTTTTGACGATAGCAGTAGTGATAGGAGTGACACATATTATCCATATTTAGCACTATTTTGTATTTTTATAGTCAGTTAAAAAGTGGCGCAAAATTTAAACACAAATTATATTTTTTTAATCGCTTTCTTTCAAAATCTCTAAAATACATTAATTTTAGCTTAAATTTCAATTTTAAGAATGACAGAGATGCTGAAGAAGAAGATAATCTTCATTTTATTACTTGTCGTTAATGATATTTTCTCAATACATCATTGATTTTGTCTTTTACTCTCCCGATGAAACTGGAAGTGATGGAAAAATCAATTATGAAATGAGTGGTCAATTGGTTTAATGTTTAATGAATTTTATTAAAACTTCAGTTATTTGGTGTTTTATTGAGTGCTTTACATTAGATATGATTTTTGATTAAATATTTAAATAAATTATTAAATGATTTCATAAATAAATTGAAAGGATTTTTGTCTTAAAATTATTTAAAAAGAGTTACAATAAAATCGATTGAATTCTAACTTTTATTTTACATAAGTTTTCCTCAAATTCTACATAAATCTCAATAATTGTTAAAATCATTTGAATTTCGACAAATTGTTCGGTATTTTGAGATCCATTAGAAAAACACAACAAATACTTAATTCGAGAAAAAAAAATTTATAAACACTTTTGTACTTAACATACGATTGATATACTGTTCAAGAAGATGACTAATCCGTCACTTAATCAAAATCAGTACAAAATTTTTGTCATAAAGTCTTTCAAAAAAGTGATAAAACAATTATCAAAACCATTTTCGGGATTTAATTATAGTAATAGTTATTCAAACTTCTAGACAACGATCGGGGATTTGTATCACTATTTTGTCTTCTGATTGAGTTCCTGTTCGCCGTATTAGTGTTGGCCGCGCCGTTGCTATACCGAACCACTTCAATGGTCGGGTGATGGTGATGATGGTGGTGGTGACTATGGTTGAGCGGCTCTGTCAGAGTTGTCACTCCATCCAATTGGTCGAGTATGTCGTCGACGTGATCGTCGCTCAGAGCCCCGAATGGAGTGATTGTCGGCAAATCTTCTTTGGCTTTCTTAACAGCTCTCCTCTTCTGCACGAATAGACGCGAAGACAGGACTACCAGAAAACAGACTAACGAACCACACAATGACACCAAAAGGTAAAGTATGAATCGTTCCGTATTTCCTGTCATTAAAAGAGTTTAAAAGATTTGAGAATTTTCTTATTTTACAGAAAATAATAACAGAAATAAACATTTCTTTCATAATTACAAACAAATAGTCTATTCTTTGCTATATTTATATGTGAAAAGACGTGAAAGTTCCTATTAGTTCATATAAATTTTCCCGATTCAAGTGTCTAAGAGTTAACCAAAGAGTTCAATACTCGAGGTTTAAGATAATATTTATTCTGAATATTATGTAAAACATTAATTAATTACTCAAAGTATAAGAAAAAGTAATAAATTTAAGCAAAAAGTTTGCAAAACGCGATGTCTTGCTGTCTGTCAATAAATTATCTAAAACTGTGGCATTACGTGACCGACCCATAGGTTAGACCCTATCCAATGTCGTTTCACTGATTTTTAGTTAATTAGCGATAAATTGTTTTTTATTGAATGTTTGTGATCACGAATTGCTATCAGTTCTGGAGATAAGTCACTCATTTGAAACCCTTTTACAAGAGATAAACAAATTTTCATTTCTTGTAATTAATTTGAGACATATTTGAGACATACTTCGGATGAAATTGACGGCTGATATCCAATCAGATATGAAACCAATCACTTTCTCTGGCGGTGCGATTAGTGTACAGTTGACTTCACTCTCGACACTGTTATTATTTGCGATGTCGTAGTTGTTTCTTATTATAATATCACTCTTTGAGTAAGACTTCTTCGTAGGAACGATCGCCAGATCCTCTTTTAGCACTTTCTCGATATGACCAGAAGAATAGGGAGTCGAAGAAATCTCCGGTTCCGGTATATATCGGGGCTCCTCAACGAAACCGGTGTAATCATTGGTGTCGACCCCATCCTCAGAATTGGTCAGAATATCACTATTACTAGTTTTGTCACTCTCTGAGACCCCAATATCTAACTCTTTGAGCACATCTTTGGGTACACACGTGTAGACAACCTTCAGATGTAGTCGTGTCGTCGATTTGGCACATCCGGGATCACCAAAAGTATTGATGTCAGCATCGAGAGTACATTTCTTCTTTCCGTGACACGAACTCATCAACGTTTCTGTCGCATAACTCACCTGACATTCCTCTGATCGCATCACAGGCTCTGATTGACTGGTATCGGCTTCTTGTGGACACTCCGGCACACCGGCCAGAGTGGAGCCAAAAGAGGCCGAATATATGACAATTTTAGATGATTTGTGGCACTTGAGTCGGAGCCGATCGCCAGCACAGACCACTTTATTGTAAAATTGATCTGAAAAAGAGATCAATAGATTTGAATACAGTTTTTGGAAAACAAAACAAAAAACATTGAAATCTCTGAATATATTTGTTTTAAAGACTAATCCCATACTCGGTCTGCATTTGAATGCGATTTCAGCGTATTTTCTGACTCCAGGACACGGATCGATGCCTCCAAACGATTGCGGAGATGTCATAAATTTACAGATCCGTTGTTCACGACATGAAGACTCGACTTTTTGCAACAGAGAGTACTATTTGGGGATAAAAAGCGGTGAAAAACAGTGTTTACATATAAATCATCAGTTTTTGTCTTTTGGTTAAACCAATCGATTGACTACTAATTCGTAGGGAAACTACACTAAAGGCACAGCATATCAGACAAAACCTTGAGTTAAGAATCAGGAATTCCTGGCAATAAATCTTCGAACTCCTTATCTCGAAATCATTAATATTGGGTTTGACTCCGAGTTTCTCCACTTTTTCTCTCAATTCATATCCCATTGTATTGTATTCTAACGAATCGTAACTTAATTACCGTTACTCTCATGGGTTTAATTCCGTTGCAATGAAGACAAATACAACTCATTTCTTACTAATTATTTAAACACTTAATTATGAGACGGAAAGAGACGTAAGAAATATCTGACAAAAGAAATCCCTTCAAATGAAATCTCAGTGTTTGATAGGGAAGTGCTTACTCTGAGCGCATCAGATGAGAGACAATCGTTAGTGTCATTTGAATTGACAGAAGAATTATGTGATGAAAGTGATGAGGACTCGAGTGATGGCATAGATGTGGGACACAACTGATGTGATGGTACTGTTCGCCCGTATTGGGCCAAATAGATGCTGATTACAGTGTTTGGCAGGCATTCCAAACGCAGTTCCTCTCCATCACAGGCATGAACTTGAAATGTTCTGAGTGTTCCTGATAACAGAGCTGAAGGAATAAGAATTTTTGCCAATTATTATCTTGAATTTTATGCTCTCTTGTGGTATACAATAAATTCAATTGTTTTCATAGATCAGGCAATAATTCAAACGATAACATGCAATCCATGCACTTATATCTAATTAAAATCATGCCATTCCTCCCTAATCGGCTATTTTTATTCGGAACACTTCTCTAAATGTCAATTATAGACATTTAAACTAAACTATTGAACAAAATAAATATCAAATAAATAAATAGCAAATAATACCACAAAATAGCAAAAAATAATTTATTTAAAAATATTGGGAAATAAAACGTAAAGTAAAGTAAAGTGCAATCAAATGATTAAAAGATTAAGAGTTAAACAGAAAAATGAACTTAGTTTTAATGAAAACTGATTTTTCCATTGCTATGGATTGCATAGGAGTATGGGTTGGAATTTGTCAAGTGATTACTCGAGATAAAACTCCAAGATTAAAGACATCACATAAAATATAGATCAAAGATATTTCGATCAATTTTTCCACTTTTCAAACGAAAAATGTTCTGTAATTGGATTTCATTTGACTGTCATTTATGAAGTCTAAACTTGATATAAATAAGCGAAATATTTTGTAAGATCTAATCTCTTTATAGATGTGAATAAACTATTCAAAAATTGAAGACATTTAGTGTCAAAATAAATTCAAAATAAACTCTTAGAGAGAAAATGCAAAAAATTATTGAATAAAATATAAGTACTTCTCTTATGAAACAATCTTTCATTTAAGAGAAAGTTTTGAACTCAAATCGCATTAAAAAAAAGTGAAGAGATATTCAAATACAGTCTTTTATTCGTGGGATGACATCGAGGAAAGTAAAACACAATAAAAAGGTTCGGTGTTTTGCGACCGATAATGTATTTTAAAATATCTTAACTTAGAAATTGAAATGTCGTTTCGTGACAGACATAATTCAAAAAGTCTTTTCGCCAGAAATGAATCTCTGAATCAAATAAGAAAAATATATTTTCCCGAAGAATAGGAATTCTGTTTTTTATTCGGTTCGCCATATTCTGTGTGTTCTTTATATCCAAATATAAATACTATTTTCTATTGTATTGTATTTATTCGAAGAAAAGTCACATTGAATTGACTTTCAGAGGCTTATGGCTTATCGATGCAAAAGAAATTCTCAATCGATGTCATCCAATATTACGATTGTTTACTATGACTGGGGATCGGAATAAGACATATAGTGATGGACATACGTAGGAGTATTACATGATTTGCTTTTAGTTTTTTGCTTAAAATTATTAATGAAATTCTGAAGAAAGAAATCTCGAAATCTCTCTGAAGATGAAAAACATTCAAAATTCAAACGAATTGAACTACAAATTGAAGAGAAATTATAAGTAAACCTGTTTTGTACTCTAAATTACGACCTTTTCATCAAAAATTAACTTCAAATGGAAAATATTGATCTGATTTCCACTTAAATTATTTATGAAGAGGCTATCAAATAGTTGACTCAAATAAGAAATTCAGAAGAATATCAAAGAAAATTGGATTTTCGACATCAAAAATAACTTTTGAACTGAAATTGATTACAACATTCACTGTATGCCAACGAATAGGGATTTAATCGGAAGCGAAAAAAAACTTGAATTGAATTACAAGATCTGAAAGTAAGCGAAATGTTTGAGCAAAACAAAAAAAATGATATCAAATTGGTTTAAATGAATGGACTCTAAAACTTATAAATAATTAGTGTTGTCTCTAACGTTACGCCACTTATAAAGTACTAAAAAACAAACTCAAGAATTGACTGCAGACTGGATCCACTCCTGTCTTGTATTTCAAAAATAAATTTTATTGAAGACGACATTCAGTATTAAAGTACTATTCAAACGATTGAACAACAGGAAAAGGTCTCAAATATAACTCAAAGCAAACAATATTTTTGAAGAATATTCTTAAAGACAAAAACCATTTGTGAGAAAATCTGATATTTTTGTCGTCAAATAAATTTCATTTGAAACGACAGAACCCTTTTTTCCGCAATAAATAAGAGGATATGGACTCCAATTGGGTTTAAATTTGCGAAACTAATCCCAGAATATAAATAAAAATTCAAATTTATTCGACGCTTAATATAAGAGACAAAAATACTGTTTCATAGATTGTGTTGAATATTAAACCAATAAAACAAATGTTAGCGAAAAATAACAGTAATTTTTAATTAAAATTTTTTTGCGAAGCGATTCATGTCATATAAATTTTTGAGACAACATTACATGAAAGAGGATTTTCACAATTTAGTCGTTGCGCTGAGTTGAGGCACACCATAACATGATTGCACGGAATCAAAAGTTAATTAAAGGATTTCTTATTATGAGTCCCCAGTATTCCGGCGTCAGAATTGGTTAAAGAAAAATAAATAAAATTCTGGAAAACACTATTAATTGTATGAATTATAGAGTATTATACAGTTATAGAGTAGAAGTACTTCAGAATAATTTAGATTCAGTTCATAGGAATGTTTAGTTAGTGTTTGCCTGTCCTGTCGATGACAAATGACATGAAGAGGGAGTTAATGATATTTGGCAGACATCAGCGACTGTTTCGGGTAAAGGCTAACACTCCGAAGAGGAATGGTTCGGTTGAGTTCGCAAATTGGGCACAGTTTCTAACGGCAACCCATTAGCCAATGATATAAAACTAACTCAACTGTAATAAGTGAAGAGTGAAAAAAGTTTGGCATTCCTTAGATTAACCGCAAAATGATTTTTTTCGTTAACGTACTGACCACTAGTTTGTTGGTTTTGCCCAAATATTATACGCAAACTAATAGTACGCCTAAAATACATGAACCAGAAGTGCAGTAAACAAAAAACATAAGCCATTCGGTCGAACCGTAATGTGATTAAAGACAAATTAGTAATGACTTCCAAAAGAGCTAAAAAGAGGAGAAGAAATATTAGCCTAACTTTGTCTGATATTTGCCTTAATTTGAATATTCACTCAATTTATTCATTTGTTAAGACAGGTCTATAGCTCTAACATTGCTTTTTATTAATGTTTTCTTCCTTTTAATAAGTTTTGCATAAAATTATTTATAAGAAACACGACTTCCATTCCAAGTTCAATGGCTTTGCACAACAAGAAAGGGAAAGGGATGGCAGGCCATTGAGCGAGAGAAGAAGAGAGATGAGTTTATTTTGGGTATAATTCTTAATCACAGGAAAGGATTTTATTACTTTCACTGTTTGGGCCATCACTTCATGTTTCTTAGGGTTTGCCTCTTAATTAAGACGCAAAGCATTCACATTAGGCTAATGAATGCGATTTTCATTAGTAAACACAACAAACTATATTATGGGTGAAATTAAATTTATTGCCAGAATTTTCAAGTTATTTCGATCAGTAATTCTGATCACGAATTTCAATTAAAAGCTAAAAAAATGGGCACAAAAATGAACTACTCTTTTATGATATATTCCCAGTGTTTATATCTAATAGAAAATCAGTTGATTAATAGACTGACAAAATGAATATAAAAATGAATTCAAATAACATATTAATTAAGATAAAAGTTTTCGTGACTTAGATTTCATGACTTAAAAAATTGACTCTTTTTCCACAAAAATTTGATTTTTTGCACAAAACTAAAGTATTTGTTTGGGATTTTCGGTGGAAAAACCTTTTTATTAAAAATTGAGTTCAATTTAAATACCGATCATTCATGAGGTTTAAGTGCAAAAAAGAAAAATAGTTTTAATTAAACAACACTTTCATTAATTAACGTTAAGTTAAAGTTGAAAACCCTTTGACTCGAAGTAATTTTCTTTTATGAAACCGATTGAAACGAAAGTTAAATAAATGTAAAGATTTTTGGCAAATGTCTGAACCTCTGAGTTTGGCCTCTAATATGTTTCACTTTAATGAACATTAAATTCATTTATCAATAAAATTGAAATTCAGTTCTAATGATAGAAATGATTGGATTTAGTATTAAATGACTTCACTATTAAATTATATATATATTTTCCGATGTTTTCAAAAAGAGATAATACTTTCGATAGATTTTTCTGTGAACTCAATTACTGTTAGAAAAAGTGAATTATAGCTAATCTTTTGACACAACGTTTTCGATATCTGAATCAAAGAAGTGTGAAAAGTGTTGGGAATAAAGAGATAGTGGAATAGGAGTGGAACCGACTACGAAGGAGTTACACTATTTACAGACTCCTTTACAGCGAACAACGACTCAAATAAATTAGAGAAAGTATTGATTGCGAGACGAATAACAAGACATACAATTCGTAGACATTTCTCGACAATCGAAAGCAATGTTACACTTCTGTCATACATTCACTTCAGATGATAAGAATTTTGGCACAGAATAGGTCTGTCCTCTCCAATCAAATTATAAATGCAATACCTATTTGCGAGTTAGTAGTAAAAGGAGTCACACCATAACAAACGAGGAATCAATTATTCATCATTAGGGACACGAGTCGAGCGCCAAAAGCGCCAAAATATATCTTAATAAAAGTTTTTTCCTTTTTTTTTATATATAATCATATAATTCATGAGAGAATTGGCCAACAAATTGATGAATAAATGAATGAATGCATAAGAATTTTATGTTCGCTCTTCTAATCCACTCATTCTTCTGGTATTAGTCTCTCAGACAACTTGACTAATGGTTAGATTCATTTCATAATAATAGCGGTTATAGTTTTGGAGAATGAATACAATTGTGAAAAATTATAGTTTATTAGACTATGTTTTGTTTGCTGGGCTTATAATTTATTGACTCAATCCATAAATATTCTCCGTTTTTCTAATCCGTGACTTAAAGACTACCGGAGCTCTATTAAGTCGGGGCCAAAACATTTGTACTCACATTTCAAATTGCTTTTAAAAGCATTCATTTCGAGTTTTATTTCATTTTTATTGATTCTATCAAACATTAAAACCAATTGTGAAACACATAAAAGCAGTAATTTTTTGTAATCAAAACTATTATTTATTAAACACTTGAAGATCCATTAAATTTCATTCTGTGCCAGAGTTTTTGTTCTAAGCATTAGGGAATCCATCAAAATATTTAAGAAATACTGAGAAATGCAATTTCATTCTCAGATTACAAACAAATTACAATTGAAATTGAGTTGAAATTAGACCCAAATTCTGATAATTCTTATCTGAAATTGAGTTAAAGAGAATCAAATTGAATAAAATTTCGGACAAACGTTAACTTCATTCGAGTATATCTCATATCTTAGGCTCAATATAATGCCTGTGCGGCTACTTTTGTAGTTTCTGAAGTGCCTCAGCTGTTACTTAATGTTATCTAATCGGACAGAAATCTATATAAATATACGAAACATTGAGAACAGACGACACGCTTTCATCCAATGCTTTCATCCAATGTTTACAGAATTTCAGCCAAAGTTTATTCTGTAGAGTAAGCCATATATAAAGCCAGTGCTTTTCAAAGCATACAATTTATATTAACTTTTTGTTTAGTTCATCATTTGGTTTACATTCTCATTCTGTACTCCACTTTTGCTCGTCTATGATCTCAATTAACAAATTTAGACCAAGGATTTGATTAATGGAATAAATGGATTATTATTTGCTTTTATATCCAACAAAACAAAACCAAATTTCGTGAGAATTCATACAAATATCCGAAAATATAATAGTTTTGGTTATAATTAAAAATTAATATTTTTAGAGCAAATAAAATGAGATTAAAACTGATTTCTGCCCCTTTTTTGTCCTTTTTCTTTCAATGTTTAATCCTGTGAAAACACAAATTACTTGACACTTGAAAACAATTTGCATCCGACTTCTTATTATTCCGCAATCGCTGTTAATCTTCTTTTTCTTTTATTTTATACCACTTTTTTGTAAATTAAAAAACTTTATAATCTTATTTCTGTCGACAAAATTGAATTTATCCTCAAAAAGAAGGCTTAAGTTATTTCAGAAGGAATTCCGGAGTAAATTGAAATTTGTTTTTCTTCAAAGTTATGCTCAGTTTTCTTCATTTGAATACTGAAACAAAAACATCTTAAATGTCATGTAAAATGACTTTAATAATAGATGGGCTCCGAAGACTCGAATTTATGAATTTCATGAACTCAAGTGTGAATTTCCACTTGAAAAATGATCATGGTATTAAACTGGTACTAACTTTATTCGGTTTAATTAAATTGAAAATTATTTGATAATTAAATCAAACTGTTTATTGACTTAACTTAATTGAAGTCACTTTTAATGAATTTAAACGATATTTTTGTTTTCAAAACTAATATAAATCGCAATTAAATTAAGAAATAATTGTTTTTCTTATTTGTTGGGCCCGAATAATGAAGTAAGCCATAGACCCAGCTCAAATTATGTAGAACCATAAATTTAAATTATTAATCAGCCAAATGCAATTAAACATGGCAAGTTACTAATTAGACAGTTCAGACACTGAAATGAACTCATCAAAATGTTTTTAATATCTCAAAGGCCTATGCAATCAAGGAATTGACATTTGCCCCTGGTCATTATCACGAATAACTTAATTCAAGTTGATTGTTCCAAAAGCTAATTAAGCTTGATTCAAACTGATTCAATATGCAAGGATTAAATTAAGTATGAGGAAGTTCAATAGTAATTTGATGGTTTCATGAAGTGATCATAGAGTGATCATGATCAATTCACGTCATCCACATCATGATCACATCAAATGACAAGAAAAAGTTGACATAATTGACATCAAAAGACATTTTAATGAAAATATGGAAAATATTTTAATATAAAAAGTCATTCAATAAATGTTCACAAATTGAAGCAAATATTTTCAAATATTTTCTCAAATATTCAAATCATATGAAACGAGAAAAATAATGATTTTGTGTTCAGCAAAACGAAATCCAAAGTTATTTTATTTTCACAAATGATTTTCAAAATAATTTTTCAGAACAAAAATCCTAAACGAAAGGAACGGATAACCATTTCTATTGAATATGAAGTGCAGAAGAAGACGAAGAAGAAGAAAGCATTCAATCATTTTTGTGAGAAAATGATATAAAACAAAAAGAGATCGATTAGGATATGAGAGCTCAACCTAACAGACAGAATATTATGGATTGTGTGCTAAGACTGACCACTGCTGAAGACTGGAGAGTACTATCTCTTCGCTGAATACTTGTGCACAACAATCATATCATCGCAACTAATCTCAAGACAGAAGAAAAGCAAATGTTATTCAGAGTCTAATAGAAGGACAAAGACTAATGTCTTTAATTGATGGGAAAACTAGTCGGCGGTGGTCTCGACGCCAATACCTCTGAGAATCAGATGCCGATTCGTAAACGCCTCCGGCTTTAAGCGAAAGGGTGTTCTCAGACATCAATAAAGAAGATATTCCTGAATTGGGGCGGATTTGCAATCAAAAGCCAAATATTTTATCAATCGTTGAATTTTAATAAAACGAGGCATACATTCATTGTTAGATCAATAGAGAAGCTCAGAGTATTCACCTGAAAGCCACTCCACTCACACAGAATATCAAATATTTATCCATTGAATTTCCCTCAAGGATTTTGAATAAATTAAATCAACTTCTCAAAGGACTCTCAGATTTATATATTATAATAATTAAAAGTGAAATTCAGAGCTAATAATTAAATTACTTTCTCAACTGTTTCACTACTTTCTAACAATAAATCAAAGTTTTAATTATTTCACAAAAAAGACTTCTTTTTGATATAAAAACAAATTAAAAATTAATTTTCAGATAATAAATGGTTATTAAACTAATGATAGAGATCAACAAAAAACGACAATTCCTCAGAAAATTCATAAACAATTCATTCAACAAGTTTTCAATATTTCATTTTTATTAGTAGTCGCTAATGGCTGTGCTGTCGATACCAGTGATGTGTTAAATCTGTTGACCATTTATTATAAATCTAAAGATATTTTCCTCTGGCCTTCAATTTATAGAGCGGACAGACTATAAGACATATGTTTCCACACATTGGGTGACATTCGGTCTAATAGTAACGATTCATTCAATTTATCATAACTACAAACATCTGTCTCTAAATGTCTGTAACGCAGAGTCGCTATAATTATATTAAGGATGAAAAACATCTAAACATAATTCACTAGAAATTTCAGCCGAGTATTTGTGCATCAAATTAAGTCTAATCAACACATTCTCTCGCATCCATTGAATTCATATGACTCACAGAAAATTTAATTTCAATATATTCTCAGAAATGAATGAAATAATTTCGTTGCAATTACTTAATCGGTAATTATATGACTATAAGACAACTAATTATATTTTTTTTGCGATAAAAACTTCATTAAAATTATAATATTCTTCAAAAAAAGCTTTTGCTTTGAATTATAGTCAAATAATAAGAGACTAATACTCGAGTTTTTCTATGCATTAGTTAATGAGTTTGGCAGCAAATATGCAAATAATACCAAAAAGAGGGGAGAAATTACACGAAAAAGAAAATGGTATGAACTGAGACGTTAACTTTTATGACCAGGATTTAGGAGTTTAGTTGAAGTAAATATTCATTTATGTCATTGTATTGCAAACGGCATTCAGTTATTATGGGAATCAAATTCCTTCCAAAACATCACTTTTGACAGACTTTTGTTTGACGTAACGGAAAGCCACAAATGATTTTGAATACACGGGTGTGTACTCGTTGGCGGAGTTAGCACAGGTGTATGATTGTGTGCAGGGGGTCCCAGGGCACGAGGGCTACGGCTCATGCCATATGCCTTATGCCAATGACATCGAGTGGAAGTTAACTTCTGAAGTCCTCACTCTTCACACAACAAGTTTGATGTCTCCTCATTACAAATGTTGATTAGCTATGAATACATCGCAACTCATAATAAGCTGTTTTTATGGTTTATGTTGTGTTCGGTTATTCTCTGCTCTTTTATGTCTGATTTCTTGGGTTCAGGAATTTTTAAGACCGCATTAAATAATGTTTAGGAAAGGCATTAATCTAAAGATTATGTCAGTTCATAGCCTTCCTTATAGTAAACGGCCGTTTGTTTGACCGCTAGTTCTTCATTTGTCGATAGTTTCAACTGATCAATAGATTAGCAAATTTGTGGTCTTTTGCACAGAATATAATTCAATGAAATATACTGTCTGTCTGTTAGCTCTACAAAAACAGACCGAAGGCATGCCATTAGGTTTGACTAAAAACAGTTATAAATTTACATTTTGTCAAAAATAAATTGCAATCAAATAATGTGTTAAAAAAGGAAATAAATATTAGGAATAAAATTAATGTTTTTGATAAAGAAGTCATTTAAAATTCACATGATATCAGCGATAAAATTAGATTCGAGGAAAAATTCGAAGAAAAAGAAATTCCATATTCAGCTGAATGACTGAAATTTTCATGAAAAGTTCATTTCAATCTCAAAGATGAGATAAACTCATATCATATCTCAAGAGATGAGAAGTTTTTCAAAAGAAATTTATTTATTCTGTTTTTTATAAAAACTGATATCCAATCCGAAAGGCTTTGGTTTAAGGAACGGCATAAGAGAACAGCACAAAGACAGACATAAATTAGTGAAATGAAAAGAAAACAAAACTCGAAAGTATTACAAAAGAGGTCTTTTCAATAGAGAATAATGGCATCGATTTTTGAAGATTATTATATCCATTGATATGAGAGATGAGAATTGGTTTCATTCAAAGGTCTGACACAAGAATTAGGATCTTTGGTTACCTAAGAGACAGAACAAACTTGAAAATAGAGATAACACCAGAAAATGATACAAAAATTGTGAGCTCTCTATGAAAAAGAGGGAAAAAACAAAATTACTTCAGCATTACGTTGCAGTGAAGCACAGGTAGGACTTACTTCTGTTTGGATTCAAGCTATTCAGTATTCAAAGCTTTCATTTCTTTGGTCTAATATCTTGTCTTATATGTGAGTTGTCTTAGAGTTTATTTCACGTGAATCGATGCTCTTCTAAGAACCCAGAGATCAGAGTTTCGGTAATAAAAATTCAGAACATTTTTTGCCATTCAATCGATGGATGAATGGCTCCGAAAGTGGTCTATGTTTTGCTATAAACCAAAAGTTTGTTGATTTTCTTATGCTTTCGAATTCAAAACAGTTAATGGCTTTCAATAGGAAAGCCTATCGTCTGAGTCTTGAATTGTAATCACTCCCAACATTGATAGGCTATCAGAAGGCATTGATTAGCTCTAAATTCTCGCACATAAATCATTAATTCAAATACTGTTGGATCTATTAAACAAGTTTTAGACACAGTATTACACAAAGAATTTTCATTTCGATTGAATTCCTCTAAAACAGAGCTCTTATTAAATCAAATTCAGAGTCAATTCAAAGCCTCCATTCGTTAGAAACATGTAATAGAAAATCATTCATCAAATTGAAGCGACAGAACAACTCATGTATAAGAGTTAAGGCAATCCCTTTTCCACTCTCTTATTCACAGTATATTTCATTTAAAAAACTCTTTCATTTGACTTCAGTTTTCTTTAAATTTTCTTTAAACCAAAGTTTGCGTTGAATTTCAAAAACTTATTTGAGATATGAGTAGAAAAATGTCTAAAATTAAACCTAAAGTCTATGAAAAACAGGGAGTAATCAGTCTTGAAGTGACGATTTCACACAGAAATTAATCTTAATTTTCTCTTCACTTTTCGTTTGGTTTAGTCTTTTAGAAGAAAATGAGAGTCAGTTTGAAATTGGTTTTGAAAAGACGAGACATTCAGCCAATCCATGATTTATTTAAATTTTAGGCATTCATTATGCACTCAATTGGAGTAATATTTTTGTTGTTTTTATGGCCTTAACTTTCATCAATACCAAACTTTGAAGCTATTAATCATAAAATATGAAATTTTTAAGAAACTTCAATCAAGATCCAAGAGTCTTGAATCAAGACTATTCTCAAAAGGATGAAGTAATCCAATGAAGAGTTATATTAAAGAAGTTTCTTATGATTTCATTACTTTTGATTTTTTTTCTTCATTGAAAGAAAGCTAAACTCAATTGACATTCGCATCAAAACATCTTTTTTTCATTTAATTTTATATCATATGATATGTCAGTAAAAAAAAGTTATTTTCAGCTGAACTGAACTATATTTAGGCTGTTTTTATGGTTGGTTTATGTCCTATCCTTGTATTCAATTTCTTGTCTCATTTCAAGACTTAAGATAAGCTCATTTTGGGCTTCAATTCAATACCAAATAACTGATTCTCTGAACCAAAAGACGACAAAACAAAATTCGCAATTAGTATACAAAATCAAATATCAGAGTCTTTTTAGGGGAAAGGCTCGACATCCTATCAAATAACTTATTATACTATTTGAGTGCACTTTATTTGCAAATAATTAAATATTTAATTAGTTTTTGTTGTTTTTAAGGCAAAACATATACCTTCAAAATTTAAGAGATAAAAAATGGGCTCAATTTAGGCGAAGAAAAAGGCATTTTAGTTGCATTTTGCGACCAAATCAATAAAATAAGCCTTTATTTGAACAACAATTTAGTTTTCTGGTTGAGTTCACTGATCAGTTCCGACGTAAAACTTCTAACCATTATTATAGAGAACCATAAATATAGTTATACTTTGTTTGCGACGACTATTAAATCAATTTATATACTTTGCTATAACTTAGTTATTGGTCACGAATTCAATTCAATAATATCAGCGATTTTTCTTATTTTATTACTATATCTGAAAACTATTTAAAAATCTATGGCCGATACCGAAGGGCTACACAAATGTTTCGCTCGTTTTTCCAATAGTCTAATCACTTTTATCGTCTCATAAATTCCAAGCGATTGATATTTAATACGAAGGAATTCCCTCTATTTTACACTCAGGTGTAGTCAAAAATACTCATCAAAAGTAAAAAGAGCACTGATTTTGCATAAAAACAAAAAGCATTTGATGAAAACATTAACAGAATATTTGAGATTTTATTACACCTGAAAATGTCTTTCTTTTTTATATTCATTTTTATATTTGTTTTCGAAACCATTATTTGTTTTTATTCATCATTTATTCAAACTATCAAAAGACGTATGAAATCTATGATAACTCCTTTTTGTATATCAAATATACGGTTAAACAAAAAATATGAATTTCTCTGAAAATTTCATTTTGTTTATAAGATTATAAAAGAAATGAGAAATATTAGAGACTTTCGTAAACATTAGAGAAAATTAAATTATGTGAAAATTGAATCAATATATCAGTGAAAACCCAGATTCTGGGCTTCCAGAGCACTAATATCGAGCGATGAGTCCGATAGCGTTTCTCTTCAAATAAGTGTTGCATAAGATTTATATTTCATATAATAATAATAATAAGTTTAACTGTATTTTAGATTTTCTCTTCACTACTGTTCCCTAATATAATGATCGGGAGTCAAGAATTCATCAAATATTGAAATAGAGTGAAGTGTAGTCCATATATAATAAGAGCGAAGATTAATGGCAAGCGTTTGACATACGGTTCACAACATATCTGTCCAATCGATAGTCCATATAAACCGATGCATACGAAGAGAAAAATCATATAAAAACTTAAGCGAAAAATAGTTGCGTTGAAAGAGTGAGCACAAGAAGTAACACAAAAATAGTCAAATAATTTGAGTGAAATCGAAAATAAAGTGCAGTCACCGTATGATTAGCTCAGCATTTGATTTGCAGAATACAGAACAAGATTGAGAATTACCCAACAAATCAGTCCTGAGAACTGATTCGCACATAAACTGGGAATAAATTTTTATTGAATTATTTGCTAATATTCTGAGCACATGAAGAGAAGCCCCAAAATAGTGGCCTATAAAACAAAAACTATTGTCACTCTTTAGGGAAGTGAAGGCAAAAATCAATTCCTTTTTTTAGTGTTTATTTAAAACTTCTTTTTTTGACTTCAAAATACGTGATTCTATTGAAAGCCATAATCAAAAAGTTTAACCAAAAAAATAATAATTGTTTGCAATAAAATTGAGGATTTTTTTTGCTGAGAAATTCAAAGACACTTTTTTAGTGTTTTATCGCTAACTACTGAACAAGAATTGAATAAAAGAAAAGTTCAAAATTGAAGACTTCTTTTAAAAAATGTAAGTCTGAGTGTACTCTATGTTTACAAAACACTTCACAATTTATAGTCGTCTGAAAAATAAAAACAATTTCTCGAATGACTTTAATATCTATGATTTCTTCAGAGAATATGTCTCTTCAAAAACAATATGAATTTCTGGCAAAAATGCGATAAAAAATTAATTAAATATAAAATTATAAACAATTTATCGGATGAGGAATATCAGCGCTCAGTCATAGACAATATGAGACCCATTCAGTCTGGAACCCACCCGACTCATTACTCTTAGTCTATTATTATCTAATGAATCAATGGATACCCATTATTCGGGGTAACAGTAAATCATATTTCATACATAATCTGTTATTTTATGAAAAAACAAATATCAGAACAAATAAACTGAACATTAATACAGAATTATAATAATATTGTTATTTCGTTTGCGAAATATATTAGACGAAACTCGGAGATCATTTCACAGATTCTATCCGTGATATTTGCAAATTAGTCTAAAATAACTCAAAGCAATATTTTTTACGTCAGTCGGGGAGAGAGAGAGAGAGAGAGAAAATTTTTATTTGCATAACTGTATTACGAGTATAACTCTGATAGCATTTAAACTGTGAATACATTTTTCTGTTTTAAAAAAAATCTCTTCCCATTCAACAGATTATAGCGTTTAAAGAGGGGGCAGAACAAGAAAAATTAGACAATAATTTTCACGACTCATATGTTTTTAAAGTATTTCACATGAATTCATAGAAAATAATCAAATGATAAGAATCGAGAGAATGTAAAATATTTTCGCTCGAATTAAAAGACAAATATTGTGTCTCTGAGTTACTGAACAAATCTCTTATGTATTGAATATCTTAATTGTCGATCAAAAATATTAAGAATATATGACACAAATGACATTAATAGAGCACAGGGTAGTCCACAATTGGCTGTTTGCCATTTACTAACAAATAAAATGTTTGAGTTTGTTTTCTGAGACAATTTTTAGAATAAGGAAAAATAGGCGTTAAGTCACATATCATTAACAAAATAATAAAAATATAAATAAAGCCCTAAAAATAAGTGACAAAACTTGGCAGTCATTGGACTCATATTTTTCTCGTCTTTAAACTTAACCAGAAATGAATAGTCATTGGAAGCGAACATATAATTAAATTTGAGATCTTATTGTAAATCTCGACATTTCAAACAACAATATCTCTGTCCTCACAATTTGAGTCTCAAATATTCAGACAATTATTCAAAAATAAATTGCAGTAAAAATATCTGCGAATTCATCGCAAAAAAAACTATAATTATTAGTAATTAAAGTCAAACTAATGACCGAAAAGTTTTCCATAGATTATTATATAAGTGTTTATTATTCCGATAAAGGATTTAATGAGAAAAATGTCATTCAAATTGAATTTGAAAATTAATCGTTAATCAAAAAACTGCGAAACAATAGAATGGAAAGCCATGGAAAGCACAGCACTCCAAAAGAGTATAGCATAACATAAAAACTAATAATTGAATTTAAGAAAACAATTTTTTGATGCAATGAATAAACACAATCTAATTGTGGAAATCAATTATAATGAAAGGCATTGAAAGCAAGGGATGAGATAAGTATCAGAATTAGTAATGGCTTTAAAAAGTCATTTGAGTGGCGAATACTTATGCAAAATGTAAGTTAATATTTGTTAAAATAAATTATTGCATAAAATTGCAGTCATTAGTCATTAGACTGTATTCACTATTTATGATATTCAGGTGATTCAAACGGCAAAGAAATGCAAATATTATGCCATTCTTTAGATTTCCATCAGTCCAATGGTGAGGGGGAGCACCTACACAGAGCATTGGCAGCTATAGAGTGCACTGAAATAGTAATAATAAGTAAAAATCGATTCATTTGGATCGTGCAGACCCTCTCTCACTATTTGTTCGTCTTATTCTCAAACTTATGTAACAGAAAAATATTCATCTCTAATGATAGCATACATTCATTTTCGATATTAATATTAATCATATGAATGCCTCCGATATTAATATGAATTTCATTATCAAAAGATATGTCGTTTGGAAAAATGAGTGCAAAAATTAATCAGAAAATGTGATGAGAAATACAGATGTATTGATTGAGTCGTTTATTTACACCGCAAGTAATGTAATCCCAATTTGTAGTCTGTCTTACGGCACGTTTGGCTCAAAATTCAATAAACGTGGCGTTGAATTAGTTTTAATTATTTGCTTAAATATTCTTATATTCTTCGTATGAATGATAAAAATTTCTCACAAACAATGAATTCTTATTAATATTAGAAAACAACTCTTCATCTCATTATCTCTTCAGTGAAAGAGTTATTTGGTTTGTTTGAGGAAATACTCGACAATAAATGCAATGAATTGCTTTGAAAGACAAATATTTCCAAACAGACAATCAAAAGGATGTCAAGAGTGAAGTCTATCACACATTTCATGTGAAGATTCAACATAATTAAGTCACAGAAAAGGATTCACTTATGAAATATTGTGTCAAATATTATCATAAATATTGAATTGAATTTTGAGGCACTACTTATAAAGCGCTAATAAATGCGAACATTTTGCTCATAAAACACACATTTTTAAAAGTTATGAAGTTTTCAATCAATAGTTTAAAACAAATATACAAAAAACTGAATGCATTACTGAATCGATTATTTCTGGTTTATTGCTCTCATAGAGAGATAATACTTAACATTAAATTCTTGGAAATCTGACGAATAATTTCGATGAATTCAAAGGAAAAATGTCAATTATGTCAGATATGAAGCGCTGGAAATTTCGGTCATATTCTGAGCCCAATTGAGTCAAATATGCGAATCGAAATGCATTTTCAAAAATTTCAGATTTTTGTGCCAATAGTTCAGACAAAATGCAAATTTATTTTTAAAACATTTTATGACTAACAGTGAGAAGCCATTGCAGCCGCACATCCATAAACTGAACCATAGGAACAGATCGGCTATAAGTATAACTGCGAACACTGGCGGATAGGTATCGCAAAAAATGTTTGTAAGCATTACTTTTATTTAACGAAATGTGTTTCACTATTTTTGGGGTCAATAATAGTGAAGTACTTTTAGGACATATGGTTTCGTATGGTATGGTTTTCAGCTTCAAAATTATATATTTACGTGAAGTTTAAACGTAAGAGTGGTGTGCCGTTCAGTGTGTGCTTCCAGTTGTGCACAGTTTTGCATTCATTTTAAAAGGAGAGAAAAAGTAATTCTTTTTAATGATGCCATCAATTATTGCCATCAAATCTAAAGAATAAATTCCTCAAAAAAAAGACATTCAGATAAAAAAGGAATACCACTGAAGGAGAGACTGAATAAAGAATTACTCCTCTATTGGCTATCATTATATGGATATTATTATGGGATTCAGATTTCAACACTTGTGCTCATATGTGATGTGACAGCTATTGAGAGCTTAGAATATGAATACTTGGAATATGATGTCCTCGAGTAGACACCAATTCATTAAACACAATATTCTTATTAATTAGTGCTTCGTTTGCATAAAACGCATAAAACTATTCCTCATTAAAAGTAATTTTAAACAAAAATCGATGATTCAAACAAAAAATCGTATGAATTGATAATAAGATTAGAGTCTGAGTTGATATAAAACAGGAGCAGAAAAGAGATACACATATTTGGAGAGGATTGGAGAGAAGGGGAAGAAAGCCATATATCATAATCAAAGCGATTGTAGTCACGAAGTAATTGGTTTAAGTGAAAAGTGTTGCCCATTGGAGTCAAAGTGGCATTTCTTTAGACACCACTCGATGTCGGTTAACGTCAACGTCCGGCTCATTGAGAAACTGATTGCCAGAAACGAGTGATAAATAGAGCGATCCTTTCGGATAATTTTTTGCTCGCTTACAATGGGATTACAATCTCCCGCTGAAACACCATTGAGAAGAACAGTCGTCTCTATTCTAATACTAAAGAACCGACAGTGCATTGAATGCAATGTTTTAGGTGTGCCTTCACTTAATGCCTGTACTCCCTTGTGATGGGTTCACTGTAACAGTTGAGCAAAGTTTTTAGGGGTATTCCTCCTACTATTGAAGATGTTTAGGAAATAACGAAAATTTTCGTTACGTCAAACGTATCGCACAGAATGAAGAAAACCATTAGATTTATAATGAATTTGCAAAACAAGTGATTAATTAATCGCAAGTTTTATAATTTTTTTTTTCATTCAATTAATCAAAATTCATTTAACTCTTTATTTTTTGCCCAAACATTACCACAAAATGGTTTTTCTTCATTAAATTGCAATTCATTAGAAATAACATCAAATTTATGACAAAAATCTCTGAATTTATATAATTTTTGTGAAAATTAAACGGAATTTTCCGGTTTATGTTTAGCCCAGAGGACCGTTTACTTCCCCATATCTCCGAGATTTTCAACAAATTTTCAATCAAAAGATGTTTTAAAAATCATCAGAATTTTTCAGACCGAAAGACAACTCAAAATTTATTTATTTTTATTAGAGTTGATGTCATCAATGATATGATAATAAGGGGTGGAATACAGGAAACAAAAATAAATGCAAATCAATATTTCAATATCAAAGCCAATAATAGGACGATTGAAAAGAAACCCAGAATTCAAAGAGAAATTCATAATTTAATTCATTTAAAATGCATCAAAACAGTAAGGAAAGGCTGTTTTTCCTGAATTAAATTATCTTTTTCAATGAAATTCATGTATAAATCTATGCATCTGTTATGCACTCCACACGAAAAGCACCGGTAGAGGACTAGTAAGTTAACAAACATAAGAGAACTGTTACGGTCTATGAAGACATTCACAATAAGAAGATTGTGTAAAAAATTGTGTTCAGTTTCAAAAAAATCTATTTCAGTCTATCGTTACTCTTATTCCCTGAGCGCTAGACTTTCTTGAGGAACGGTTCGTGAGTACGAAAGGCGAACTCGTATTGAAATAAGCAAAGCATTTACGTTTGAGTCGCAAATTCTTTCCTCATTTTTCAATACAATATTAGTCAAAAGGAGTGCTCTCTCT
>JAQIXD010000354.1:0-29252 GCA_034699985.1 Minunthozetes semirufus
CAATTTGTGATTCCTTGAGCAACATTAATGCAATGCAAAGTAGTGTAGAGACATCTATGCTTTCCATAACATTCACTGCAAGGCTCTGCTTTCGGAATCAGAAATTGTTCATATTTCCCGTTTCTTTATTAATATGGTAGTTCATTTTTGTCAAATTTTCAAACATTCTTAAAAATTTGAAAAATTAAAAATAATTTCAACGATGGAATTCAGTTTTTTGTTATTAATGAAGAACAGAAATCCATTAATAATAAACAAGAAAAGTTCTTTATTAGCAGAATCCGGGGGAGGGGTAACACGCCGTTACCCTTTTTTTTATAAATCCCAATCTTCACTTCGTTCCGATTGGAATTAAAAACCCGTATTTATTTTAAATTGGTTGCATCTACATTTATCTACATATATTTCAACGCTCTATAAGTTTTCAAAAATATATGACATTCCACCTCCTAAACTTTAGGTCATAGTGAGTTGAAATGTATGGGTGTAAGATTAAGTCTTGAATGATTAGGAACCTAAACAGAATATATTAAAGAAATACCCCTTTTTCATACGAAAAAGAAAAATAATTTTATGTTTAGCTTTGAATTTGACACAATTATAACCTGTTAAAACGTTGAAGTTCAAGTCCTCAGATTCTATGAAAATATTATCTCAATTTATTTAATATAAAAATTTTAATAGTGATATCATTTTTATAGATTAGAGAAGAGTAACAAAAAATGTAAAGTAAAATAATAAGCAATTTTTAAATCATTGGAAAAATGATTACTTGTTATTAGTTGTGTATCGCAGTGTAGAGTCTTTTAGGGGTCACTCATATCACTCTTCAATATTAGAAAAATTTGAATTTTATTATACACTTTTATTAAAGATTTTTGAAGTACAAAATAAATGTCTAATTGTTCTGCCGTTCAATAGATTTGATTCAAACAATAAAGTAATAAATGAAATATTGAACAAAATAATAATTAAATGAATTGTGAAGTGGATGTGCGATGGATATGGCTTTGAATAATGCTATGCAAATGTTTCTACAATAATCTGCGATATGATTAAAAAGATTTCATTACCGAGTTCTCTGAGATCCGGGGGCAAGGATTCTGGGAAAGTCGTAAAATATACGCCTTGCAGTACATCGGGACGACATTTGGACGATGACTTGGACGAAGTGGCTGTCATTAGCAATGCTGCTCCAGAAAATGTCAGATATGGAAGCGGCCAACTCTCTACAGCTAATGGACCGCGAGTTGTGCCCGGAATAATCACATCTCATTTGGGAGGAGTCAGTATTGTCCAGCGGTACGTCATTTCAATGTTTATTAATTAAAATATTAAAAATTTATATTATTTTCATATAAATAGAAATTATTTAATTAAATATAATTATTATACTCTTATTTTGTGATAAAATTGTGTCCAATGGGAACAAATAACATCCAGATCCAAATCTTTGTTTATTTATAAGATTTTAAACAGAAATTTGGTCAATCAATTATTCAATATAATATTCTGATGGGCCACAGATCTATAAAAATGATAAAGCTAAATTTTTTTACTGATTATTACTGTAAAATTTTAAGTTTTTTCCTGTTTTTTAAATTCAAAATTGTTTCAATTGATTCCTATTGATCTCCAAAAATAAATTTAATAAAGGCTGATCCACTATTTACCAACTCCTTAATCAATGAGTTCGGTTAAATGATAACAACTTTTTTTAATAAATAACAGAAAACATTATTTTTGAGTTTAATTATAAAAAATTCATTAAATAAAGTGAATGACTCGTTATTTATCATATTTTTGGATCAAAATAAATATAGCTTTTCCTTAGAGACCTCTGAATAAAAACTTGTTGAGTTAGAACCGATCGAATGACTCCAACTTATCTAAACATTGAAATTCTTGAGGGAATCGCTTCTAATTCAATGAAAAACTCTATTGTGTCCACCTCTCGGCTTTTAAACGATTCCGGTCGGAAAAGTAGATTTCCGATTCATCTCTCAAAATAACATTTAATGAAATTCATGACAAAAAACTCTTTTCACACTTTAATTATCAGATCCGAGGGATGTCTCACTTCTAGTCTTAAAATTTGTTTGAACCGTTAATTCTATCTAAAATTTTTTTACAGAGACTATCGAGCAATGAGCACAAGTAGTGTACATTCACGTCCATCTCTTTCTCAAATTCCATCGACAATGGCTTCCACTAGTATTGTTTCTGCCAGACCTGCAGACGGCCAAAAGTTAAAAGTTAAATGCGCTTCACGTCAATCATTGATAGATACTGTGACCGGAAAATTCCAGCCCCCAGTCGGAGGGGTTAGTGGTGTCAGCGCTTATATGGGTAATGGAAAAGGGAGAGACGCCAAAATGAAAGCTAGAGGTTCAGTTGCAGGTCTGTCCACTTTTAAATATTAATATTTAATAATTTAATAATAAATAATTAATAAAATGATAGAATTTAATGCAATTTAATAAAATATGAGATTTCTTCAAAACAAATCTCAATATTTTCCATATTTTATATATTTATTGCTTTAATTAATTAATTGAAAACATTTTCATAAAATTATTAAACAATAATACAATTATTGATAGAAATAACGATTTGAATGACAATAATCAAAAGATGAACATTCATTCATGTATTGCATATATTGCTTATATGCTTATATTGTATATTTTGATCAAATATTTATAATATTTTTGTTATTTTACGAAAACAGGTTTCATAAGTAGGGCTCATATGAGCTCTGATTTGGAAATACCGAAGAAGACAAGAGAACAGCGAAGAAAAGAAATTAAAAAGGAATTCGAGAGATGGGAGACATCAACTTCAGGGAGTGATAAGGGAGGCTGTAACTGGTCTTTTGTGTTTGACCCGTCCGGAAGATTGTGTTATTACTGGTCAATGGTTGTGAGTGTGGCGTTTCTCTACAACTTCTGGACTATTATATACCGGTGCGCTTTCCAAGAGATCAGTGAACAGACAGTCGGCACTTGGTTTACATTTGATTATTTGTCGGATTTTATTTATATACTCGATATTGCGGTTCATTTTAGAACCGGTTATCTCGAAGAAGGTGTTCTTCAAACAGATGGTGTGAAACTGAGACAACATTATATGAATTGCACAATGTTTTACATCGACTGTTTGTGTCTTCTGCCCCTCGACTTCCTTTACTTATCAATTGGTTTCAAATCAATGCTGAGGTGTTTCCGTTTGGTCAAAATCTACAGATTTTGGGCATTTCTCGATCGCACAGAACGTCATACAAATTATCCAAATGTTTTCAGAACTGTTTCATTAGTCCATTATATTCTTGTTATATTCCATTGGAACGCCTGTTTATGTCAGATCATACATTTGAATAATGGCTTCGGTTCTCACGACTGGTTCAAAGACTCTAAAAAAGACATTTGTGTTGGCGTTCAATGCGATTATTTGCAGTAATTTATATTAATTATTAACTTTAATTAACTTTCAATTCTTAAACTTTTCTTTGATTTTTATTCTGGTTTTAGTGCAATGTATTGGTCTGTTCTCGCGTTGACTCTCACAGGTCTGTCATTATCTTTAAAACTAAATGAATAATAAAAATAATAATTTAAAACAATTTTAGGTGATTTGCCGACACCAAGAACTAAAAGCGAATATTCCTTTCTAGTAATGGAAATTGTTTTTGGACTCTTTCTATTCGCCAGTTTGTATTCATTTGTATTCATTTGTATTCATTTGTATTCATTTGTATTCATTTGTATTCATTTTATTAAATTCCAAATATTATTTGTTCATTAAAATTATTAAAATTGATCAAAATTATCTCAATTATAATATATATTTCTATATTTCTTAATAGCTGTGTTGGGATACGTCGCAAATATTGTCACTAATGTTAGCGCTGCCAGAAAAGAATTCCAAGGTGATCCTCATTCTCTTTTAAATTAGAACTTTAAATAAACAGTTTTATCCTTTTTTTTATAAGTTTCTTATAGAGTACTTCGAATACTTTTAAATGATTTTTACATATAAAAAACTAAAACTAATTCCAATATCTAAATAAACAGTGAAAATGTATTTTTATTTTATTCATAAATCAATTTTTTGTTTTATTAAACCAATAAATAATTGTTATTTGAATTTATGTGCAAAAAACAGCCAAATTAGATGCGGTTAAGACATATATGCGTATGAGACGAGTTCCTGAACATATCCAGACAAAAGTGATTCGTTGGTTCGACTACTTGTGGATGACACAGAAATCTTCGGATGAGGAAAGATCTGTCGGTTGCCTCCCAGGTCTTTATTAGTTACTTTGATTTGAACAACTATTTTGACGAAAATGAATTTTATTATTAATTGGTTTGAAATAAATTATAACAAAAATTGTAATTTAGATAAACTGAAGGCAGAGATTGCAATTCACGTACATTTGGATACATTGAAAAGAGTCGAGATCTTCCAGAATACTGAGGCTGGCTTTCTCTGTGAGCTCGTCCTCAGATTAAGACCTGTTCTCTTCAGCCCTGGAGATTATATCTGTAGAAAAGGAGAAGTGGGGAAAGAAATGTATATTGTCAATAGAGGAAGGTATGACTGTCTGTCTACCCGTCTATTTGTCATCAAATCAATGGGTAATCTCTTTTTTTCATTTAAAGATTACAAGTGGTTACAGATAACGGAAAGACTGTTTTAGCTACTCTTCGAGCGGGCAGTTATTTTGGAGAAATAAGTATTCTTAATATGGGAACCGCTGGTAATCGTCGCACAGCATCTGTTAAAAGTGTTGGTTATAGCGATTTGTTTTGTTTGAATAAACAGGTCTTTGTCTTTCGATTCAATAAATTATAATATTTAATGAATTTTGTTGATATTAGGATATGTGGGATGTCCTTAAAGACTATCCGGCGGCCAGAGTTAGATTGGAAGCTATAGCTGTAAAAAGGTTGGAAAAGTATCGCAAAGAACCACTAAAAAAGAGTGAGTCCAACATTTAGTCTCTTTTTTGCAATTAAAGGTATAATTTTGAAATCAGTTGCAATGGGAAGGAGTCGGAGTACTCCGGGTTTGGTTGAATCAAAAGGTAAAGTGCCTGTAAGTGAAATGCAAATCACACGTAAAGAGCAAACGTCTGCCTCCACTGCAACTCTTCTGACTGATGATGAACTCGAAAGAGAAGAGAAGAAAATCAATAAAGAAGCGGACAGTGAGAGCAATGCCAGCGATGGCAGTAATAACCCCGAAATTATGCAGACATCACTCAAAACTAATGATAAAAATAATGGAACCAATGTTTTTCATACTGGTGGTGGAATATTAGGCTGTTCGCCCATTCCTCCTACCTCTCAATCACTCTTATATTCGCCTCAACTTTTAGGGCCAAACCTTCAAATAATTGGTTACGACCGACGTTCCCCTCAGCCGAGTCTCATTCCTTTCTATTCACATTCACCGGTAAGCGGTACAGCAGTTACAGGCTTTTGTGGGATGAGTCCGGCCGCCTCTTCTACTCATTTGGCAGTACCTCATGGAATGGCAATGCACACGCCATCCCCTACATTAAGCTCAGATAGTCATCACATTCAAATGGGAACAGATCCTCCTCAAGATCCAGCACTTCTCGCAGAAATTAAACGATTGAGAGAACGATTACAAACTCTGGAAACAGAAAACGCTTCGATGACTATAAAACTGAGTCAACAACAGTGGGAAGTAGAGAACAGGTATTAAATCTATTACTATTTAATTGTTATAAAAACCCACTTTTATTATAACCACACTTAGATTGGCTGAAATTGAATTACAAATATGTAATGCCAATGCTGGTGGCAGTACTTGCGGGGGAGAACCGGGGGGATCACTAAGCAGTCGGTCGAGTAATAGCGGTGATGATAACGAGAGGAACAAAGAATCTGTTATTTGAATGTTGTTTCAAATTGTAGGACATATTTCCAAATAAAGTCATTTAACGTTATGTAAAATAATGTGAAATCCCTTCCAATAAATATCATTAAATTTATAAGAAATTCAGTCTATTCTTAAGTCTTACAAACATTCCGCTCGAGTTTATAACTAATATTGAAAACCTTAACCATAGAGTCATAAAACGCGTATTTGTTCCGTTTCTCGAAATTGATTTTTACAAATAATCATTAATTTTGGTCTCAAAATAGGTTGTATTCAAAACATACTAATCATTAATTTGTTTGAAACAAATCATTCATTTCTCAAAACTATTAATTATTTCTTAAATAATTTATGCATTACTTTATGTAAAGAATATTCGAGACATCAATTATTTCTGAGTAATTGAATAATAGTTTTGGCGGCGAATGAATTCTTATGAAATGCTCACAAAAAAACTGAATTATATTTATTGATTATATTTGACAAAAGCTTTTCATTCATTCATTCTTAGATTGGAATCGATTTTAAGCCAAAATTATTCGATATTTTTATTTATTTTTATTTGAATTACTTGTTTTACAGATATATATAAATCAATTCTTTGGTTTGAAAAACATTTGTATTTGTATTCACATTATTTTTATTTGTTATCAAACGTTATTTTTTAAATGTCTTTGAGTAAAAGTTTCAGAATTCAATTTTAATATTAAAAATTTGAAATGACCCATCTATTTATGCGATCCGATATAATTGGAAATAAATTTTATATAATTTTCATTCAAATGTCTTTCAATTCATATAAAAATCTCAAATTGAGTCAATTGCTCTAATCTGTGAAGAAGAAAAATGCTTGAAGAAATTGGTCATGTTAATTTCGTGCTCTAGCGTCTATTAGTAGATTTGGTAGAATATCATTAGAAAAATAATTGGTAAAATATTTTCAATTTGGAATATGAATTGTGCATGATGATTATTCAAAAACTTTTGATAATATTTGACATTAAAAAGTCTGATAATGTATACTAATATTATATTTTTCATTAATTAATTTCTCATTTATGTTCTTATTATTCCTATTTATTTAGTGATTAATTCGACAAAATTGTCAAAAAAAATCTATTAAATACTCATTTTTTGTGTCAAATTCTATGCCATTCGACAAAAGAAGAGAAGAATTTTGGGAATATTCTCTATATCTGTGAAGGACTACATGTCTGTCCACAGAGAAAGTTATTGTCAAACACTGCTTCTGTTCGTATATATATAGTTCTGAGAAATTGATTCGTTTAATAAATAATTGTGTCGAGAGATGGCTCTTGAGTTCAATTTCTTTAATACAATGGAATACCTGCAGGAAAACGACCGCATTCTTCATATTCAACTCTTGACTCTAAAGTCTACAGTCTAAGCAAATTATTGTCTCTTTAATAAATATCTTAAGAAATGATGAATACTTTCGACAAATTTTAAAACTTATGAATAAATAAAAAATAATGTGATTAAAAGTTTAACTTATTTTAAAAATTAAAATTATTTCAATAAAAAAGTGACTCCACTTAAAAGTGATTGAAAAAGAGTTCTAAAAACTGAGCCGACTATATCTTATTATTATTATTATTATTATTATTATTGCATTCAATTTAATAATAATAATAATAATGGCATTCATTTGTCGTTCATTTGATTAGACTTTAGTTTTCATTTGTTTATATATTTGTATAAAATAATGAACTTTTGTTTAAATGATTACAAAATTTATTTATTTATTTAGAAATCAAAAAATCTTTTATTGAAATTATTAATCGATTCATTGTTTTGAAACTGAATTAATTAGTGAAATGTTTTAATTATTATTTAATTTAATTGAATTCAAACAAATTAGTGGCGAGTCTTCCAAAAGACTAGTTTTTAAAAAAAGTGTGTCCACACAGTTGTCTCAAAACTAATCTGGAAAATGGTCTTCAAATACAATGAAGACTTAACTGAGTCGATAGTCGACATCGTTTTGTTTGCCCTCAAATGAATTGTTAGTAATTAATGGTTTAATATTGTCTTAAATGAGGATTGATTTGAGAAAATCTGATGCAATGAAGTGCCAAATAAGTGCTTCATTTGTTAAATGTCTGACAATTTTAGTGATGTTTAGTACTATATGTGTGCGAGACGTGAGTGCAATGTGTCCGCGAGGATGTCATTGCGACGATCAGAAGCTGACCACTAAGTGTGGATCTGAAGCCCACTTGGATTACGTTCCGCACACTTTAAACCCGGCCCTCAAAGAGTTGATTCTTTACGATAATCACATTCGAGGCATAAAATCTTCTCTTTCTGTTTATCGAAACTTAGAACTCTTGGATATCTCCAAAAACCAATTGTCGTCTTTAGGCGAACACAACTTCTTAGAGAACAATCGAATCGAAACAATAGTTCTTAAAACAAATACATTGACGTCAATAGAGAACAACACTTTCGATGGATTGACTTCTTTGAAACGATTGTATTTGAGTGACAATAAACTCGAAGAATTAAATGCAAACGCATTTCGAAGATTATCTTCTTTACAAACATTAGACTTATCAGAGAATGGGATCAGTTTTATATCAGTCGATGCATTTCGAGGTCTAAACAGTTTGATTGAACTCAATCTTCGTTCAAATCAATTGAATGCTATTCCGAGCGATTCTCTACATTTTGTGCCAAAACTTCAAGTCCTGGACTTCGGCTCAAATCCTTTGTATAATATATCAAACGATGCCTTTTATCCATTGAGTTCTCTCTCAGAATTGTTTTTGGACGGCTCTTCACTCACTTATCTTCAAGACTATTGTTTTAGAGGTCTGAGTGGTCTCTCTATTTTACGGCTCACAAACAATCAATTGAAGGCATGTCTTATGTCGTCCTTTGAAATAATTACTTTTGTTTTCACTAATTGTTAATTATTTGCAGGAAATCCCTTCGAAATCATTTATAGAATTAAATGTTTTGGAAGAATTACAAATCGGAGGAAACTATTTGACAGGTCTTCCCTCAAAAGGATTCTCTTATTTAAAACAATTGAAAACATTAGAAATCAATAAAACGGAAACACTTTCCGTAAGTTTTATTAGAAATCAATTAATTTATAAATAATTGTCTAAAATATTGTTTGTTTTGCTTTCAGTTCATAGAATTAAAAGCTTTCGATGGTTTGTCTCATTTGGAACGCCTCGAGATCTCCGGTAACAGACTGTTGACACATATCGACAGCCATGTGTTCAGTGATATTCCAAATGTTAGGTACCTTTCCCTTCGTTCAAATGGTTTCATAACATTAGAATTGGATTTTGTAAACAAATTCGGAAGAAAAGTATTCCTTGACGTTAGGGATAACCCTTTTCATTGTAATTGTAGTCTAGAATGGCTTCAAAGCTATCTCTTAGAGACCAATATTTCTGCCAAATTGATGAACAATTCGAGTGAAGACATCTCTTATCCATTTTATGATTTGTTAATTAGTGCTTCACGTGTTGAGTGTCAGAGTCCTCCCGCACTCGCCTCAAAACTGTTGATTGATTTAGAGAGGGATGAGTTCGGGTGCTTTGAGTTGGACACGAAAGTGCCAATAATTATCGCAATAATTATTGGAATTCTTTTGATTTTTGGTGTTTTTATAATATTCGTGATTCGATGCAAATATGGTTTAACAGGAATTGTCAAAAACAAGTGGTTCTCCAGTGATAACAACACAAACGCCAATTGTCTCCCAAATGATCTCAATTACCGAAAGCCAGAGTTTGTGTTCATTCCAAACATAGACCTTAACTTAGAAGAAAGCAATCGAGCGCTCGAAGAGGCGGTTCGATATCCATTGAAAATGACTCCAATAACAGAACTGTGATTTCAATAACAATTGGTTTACATTTATTTCAGTATTAATTAATTACTCATATATTTGTTTTCAAGTCTTAAACGACACATAAAATATGCAAATCTTTGTCACAATTTATCGATACTTTTATATAAATTTCTTCCATTCCTTCCCTTTGTTTCGTCAAATGAACTAATTTTGCTTTAAATTTGTCTACCATTCCATGTCTTGTTTACTTCCAATCTATAAATGTTTAGAGAAATGAGTTTTTTGTTTAAATTTCTCAAAAAAAAAACTTAATTTATATTCAATTTTATGTAAATATAGTTATTTTGTTTCCAAATATAGCACTTCTTTCCAATTATTTCATTAAATTATATTTTAGACAATTTTTAAGCAATAATTTGAGAAAATTGTATAAACTTTTGAAAATAAAACATAAAATTCATGTCTTTATTGAAATAAATTTAATCCAAGAAGTCTTCGAATAACAAAGTATCTGAAGATAACTGTTTTTATAGCCATAAGCGGACATTTTGTAATCTTAGTTCTAGTCCTGATATTCGGTGCAAATAATTATTCAAATTATGGAATATAAATAAAGGAGCGGATCATTAGGCCTAACATTAATCACAATTCGATATAAAAAATCAAATAAATTATCGACTTTTGGATAAAACATTTAATAAATTAGGTTAAGAGTTGTCTGAGTTGTTCTCCGTTTTAGACAATATGTCAATAGCCCTCTGCAATACTTCTTCAGGAGTTTTAAGACTTGATGAAGAAGAAACAGAATTTGAATCCATTTGATTGAGATTTTCTCCGTTTATGTCCAAATTATTTGATATTGAATTGAAATATGAGTCGAAATCTGATTTATGAGAGAAAGGAGTAGATAAAGCACTTCTTGTAGTGGAAGACGATCTACGGCGCGAATTGAACGAATCGAATGCAAATTCATTTTCTGACGATTGTCTGCTTCGGGAGTGAATTGAAAATATTCTGTCGTTATTTAATAAGTCGTCCATTAATTGCGAAGCTTTTGATTCCATTCGAGTGAACCAATCGCTTGAAGACGAGGACGGCTTCGTTAACATAAAGTTATTATTCTCTTCTAATGACAGACTATTTCGAAAGCTATGCGATCGTCGACTCAAATGAGAAGTTTTTAATCCGTGAGCGATGTCTATGTCTTCGCTATCAATGAATGAACGTCTTCTGTTACGCGATGAGAGGACCGGTCGGTCATCATTAAAACGCGAGTAAAAGCTTTTGCGGTGAATCCTTTCCTGAACTGATTCTTTGAAATTCACACTTTTATTAGTCGTTAACTTCGGTTTGAGAGTTGGATTACATTCGGGTAAGTCTTCGGTTACAGTAGTTTTGCTATAATTACTCGGATTACGTGCAGACCGTCTTGAAGTTGATTCAGTGCTCTGTTGGTTCAGACATTTGTTCAGACTTTCACTAATATTTTGTGTAATTTCTATTCGTTTCGCAAAATTCAATGATTCAGAAGCTTTGGACTCATTATTATTGGCGTTTATATCAGTAGCGACTGCGGCTTCACTAGTAGTGGCACTGGAAGTGGCCTTAATGTTAGTCTGACCCATGCATTCACATGCGTTCTCATTCTCAATGGCAATATCTGAAGAGCAGTTCAAAACACTTTTACCTCTTTTATAGTTTTTATCGATTTCTGACAAACTTGAGTCCAAATCACTGAAAAGTGATGAACCGGACAGTCGTTGACTCACAATATTTCGATAGCCGTGAGTTCTTAACTGTTCCAGAAGTGAAGAACTTTCTGGTATTGCAATACTGCTATGGTATTCATCTGAAAGATCTGAAGTCTCGCAATTTGTTTGATTTTGTGGTTCGGAAATAATGTTCAATACTTTTGAGTTATTTTCATTTGACGTCGGATTCAATGAAATTCTCATTTCTAGGACTGAATTATTCGGAATCGTTGACGACTGCACAGAATGAACTCCAGATTGAACTGCACTCGTTTGGGAATTATTTCGCAATAACCCTATACTTGAAGAAGAGTTACCAGAATCTATATTTTGCCTATCATTAGGTCGACCACTCATTGTTCTTAAATATCTTCTGACCCCTCGCGGACCAATAGTTGCGTACATTGAGAGCGGACCACTTCTTGTTTCAGTTTCATCGTTATTGTCGTCATAATTGTCTGATTGAAGCCATTGTTCGACCCTTTTTCGGGGTGAATCAAAACTATCGATTTTCCTCAAATTAGAAGCGGAACTCCTTTCTTGTTCTCGAGTCCAAGACTTGATATTATCTGTCGAACGGTTCCTATTAACCATAGAAGCGCTTTCATGATCGTCGTCCTCTTCGAAAGGAACGCTACTCGTATTAGTTCTGATACTTGTTTGAGGGCCGAACACAATTTTGAAAGAGGACGGGTGTACTCGAGATGTGAAAGTAGATCGATCCCGACTTATTGAACGATTTAAGTCACGATAAGAATTGTCTAAATCACCAAATTCTTTATCAATGTCTTTGAAATGTCTGGAAAAGGCTGATTTATCAAATAAAGTGGTTCTCGAAGTCGGTCTAAAACCTCTTGAGAAAAATGACTCATAATCGTCGTCTTCAATATCTTGATCAGAAAGATTTGAGGGATTTTTTCTTAAACCAAACCAATCGCTGGCATTACGTTCACAGCTCTCAGCTCTGGAACGGCGTCTCGTTTTTCTGTTTCCAATCACTCCCTGCAGTAATGATTTCATGTTTGGAAAGAGGACTTCATCCCCACACCAATGATTGTCAAATATATCATCGAAAATATCGAGAGAACCAGAAGAGCTGTGACTGTCTGATCGCTGGATAGTATTTTCTTCTTGGCTTTTAGGCTGTACTTCAACCGATGGAAAGTGAGTTACTTTGCTTTTCTTTTCTACTCTGGTGTAGGACCCGTCCCCTCCTTCTGAGGAATAAATCTTACCGGTCTCAGTAATACATGCGCCATCTTTAGTGAAGGTCACCTTTTTATAACTTCTGGCAATTGGTGCGGATTTCGTTTCAGTAGATTCTATTTTTTCCATATCTGAAGAATTTGAGACCAATTCTGAAGAAATGATTTTATTGATAGTATTATTAGTCTTCGAATCAGATTTAATAGTTTTTTCTTTTTCTTCGACTTTCATATCGTTTTCAACGATCGCTTTTTCTGCCTCTTCTTTAACTAAAGGACCCGTTTTTCTGAAGAAGGAGGGCTCAGACAATATAGAAACGTCTGAATTCTCAATCGATACCAAAGGAGTGGTCACAGGAGAAGAGCCAACAGATTCATTAGAATCCTGTCTTTTTTCCATTAGCTTTGCTTTTGCTATTGTCTTCTTCAAGATATCTTTAGCCATATTTTTGTCAATTACTGGCGTTGATATCATGTCTTTCTGAATAACTTCTTGAGATTGAATCGACTCATTTGCAGATATACTGTTTATTTCATCACATTTTTCATCAGAAACTTTAGTAACTTTAATGTCAGCACTTTTATTGATATCCGCTTTATTAGAGAGGATGTCATTTAACTCCTGAACCCTTTTTGGTGATTCAAGCATTTCATTCATACTCATACTTCTTGAGCTTAAATTAGGAGCTCTTTGTCTAACTTTGGAGGCCTTGTTTCCATCGGATTCTTCAATAATTTCTGAATCTTTAGTTTTGTTGTTATAAGTGGACATTGAATGGAGTAAATTGTTTGCGGGAACAGAACAACGCCTCTCGAAAGCTCTTTTAGCGTCAGAGACTCGGAAACCAATGGGAATGAACGGCGCTTTACGTTCGGACTTTACCTCTGATACCTGTGTTCTCGACCCGTTGTCTGACTTTAATTGATCGTCACTTAATTCTATGCTTTTATTCCACAAATTAGGAATCGATAACTTTCCGGGCCTTTTGGTGCTGAGCTTTCTCTCCGGTTTTGTCCGTTTCTTTTCATCTTCTTTTGTTTCGTCGTTTATTTCCTTAACATTTTTGATTTCTTCTAAAACTTCATTAAGTTTTTCATTTTCTTTGATTTGATTCTCTGAAGGATCAGATTCTAACGATTTTTCTATTACTTGTGAAGAATTGCTTATTTGTTCCGAATCATTATCTTTTACTTCTTTTTGTTCTACTATTGGATCTGTTATTTTGTTTTCAATAGAAGTTTGAGTTATATTTTGTTGGATTTTATTTTCATTTTTATTCTGTAATTCTTCGCCTTTTATCTGATGTGTTGAGCCTTCCTCTGGTTGACAAACATGTTCTTCTGTTTTTGTCAAAGAATTTGAGTCAATGTGTGTCTCATTTGTAATTTGAGTGATATCTGAGTTTAAAATTGGTTCGATCTTATTTTGTTCTTCATTATCGACCGCTTTATTGGATTCCATTTTATTATAATTTGGAGGGCTTTCAGTCATTTCAGTAATACTTTGGTTCTGATTATTGTCTATTTTTTCATTGTCTTTAACTCTATTGTTGTCTTCAGTGACAACATTGGATTCATTTTTGGATTTCTTTTTCTTTGGTGTTGGAGTAGTAGTAGTGGTGGTTGTGGTGGTGGTATTATTGGGGGCAATATTAGGCGTGATTTGATCGAAAGATGGGTTCGCCAAACGTTTCTTAGAATTAGTTTCTGTTTGATTGGAATCCTCTGTATTTTCTATGTTTTCATTTGAGATATCATTTATTTCTTCGTTTTTGACTTCTTTTGAACCGAAAGGATTTGTCAAAGGCTTGTCAGCTGAGGGCGAGACCGGAGCCAAAGCCAGTAATATTTCGAGTCTGACAGGCGTTAGATTTGCCATATCTTCTGCCACCTGAAGTAAGGAGTGTTCAAATCCCTGATTCACCCACCAATCAGTGCAGATGTCTATAATTGTGGCTCTTTGTGTTGGATTCGGTGCGAGCAATCTCTTTATCAGATCAGACGCTTCTAATTATAGAAATATTACAACATTAGACTGAATGCAGTGCGACTCAACCCTCCCATTATTTATTAGATATTATTGAACTTAAAACTTATTATTACTTATATAATCATATTTTCTTGTTTTTTTCAATCAATAGGAAATTATTGATCAATTGATAAATAGTATTTTTTATCCAAGAGTTATCTCTTTTCTTAAAGAAATAAAAATAATTGTCTGTGTATGTCCTGGTTTTTGTCATTTGATTAATATTTGAGACAAATTGTGACACATTTTTGAAAAGATAAAATAAAATATTTTCTTTGACTCCAAAGTCTATTAATCGAGAAAAATGATTATTCTTACAATTCTTAGATTTTTCAAAATAATGATAACAAGAAATAAATAAATAACTAAATTCTGATTAGCTATTTATGCTCAGTTCAACAAAAAATTGAATCCTGGTTTTTTTTAAAAATTAGAATAATAACTAAAAATTTGAAATAACAAATGAAAGTAATTATTAGTAATTCGTCAGCGAAATGATTGTAGATTGAGGCCAACAGCTGGTTCTATTGAATTGCACAAACAACTAGCATCAACTATTTTTAAAACTGAACCATCTCACTTTCTACTTTTATAGATTCTATATATCTAAGTAATCTACAGTCAGAGCCTTTACTTTCGAAACTAATACGAGAAATGATGATTAAATTTGAAAATATTAAGAAAATATTAATTTTTCTAAAAATTCAAGGAATACCAAAATTTTGTATTGAAACAAAGATTCAAGAAAATATAAATTGATCAAAATTAATCTAGGTTATTTTTTGAAAAAATGAGGAAAGTAAGAAAAGTAAGAAAATATCCATGTAACTTTTTTAGATTTAACATGCCTTCTTTTATATCTTCCTTTCAAAAGAATGTTAGTAAAAATTAATCAATTTTCCTCAACACCAATTTTGCTGGGTGTTTTTCCATTTATTCGTTTAAGCCTGAGTTTCAAAAGTAAAGTTTCAAAGGTTGGACTTATTATTGTATTGCTTTTTAGAAGCAATTTTAATAATAAATTATAGTTTCTTTATTGAATTAAAAGTTAAAACTCTTTAAAAAAAATTGAATAAAACTTTTAATAATAAGTAATGAAAATGTGAGGAAAATTGACCTGATTTTTGTTTTGGTTCGAAATAATTTGATTCCGATATTTGTTTGACCAGTTTTTTAAAATTGCTTCCATCGAAAGGCATCGCACCGTAAACTAAAGTATAGAGAAGTACTCCTAAGGACCAACAGTCGACCTGCAAATCAAAACCAATTATCAGATTAATGTATCACTCAAATGATAACAACCTCTGGTCCATAATAAGGTGATCCCTTTACAATTTCAGGTGACGCATATAAGGGACTGCCACAAAAGGTCTGCAAAAAGTGTTTCTCATCGAAAACATTGGATAATCCAAAATCCGCGATCTTTTGATTGATTGATAAAATATCACTAATTAAATGAGACATCAATTTTATGGCAGAGTATGAATACCTTTGCATTTCCTTTTTCATCGAGAAGTATATTTTCAAGTTTCAAATCTCTGTGACAAATCTTATTCTAATTTTTTAGGGGAAAACAATTTTTGAGATTAAATTAATTGAAAATCATTTATAATTTTCCAAAAAAAAAGTTTATTTTGAAGACGAAGTGAAAATAATTAATCATAAAATTTGATAATATTTGAATTTAGCTCTAATTTTAAGACTTTTTAAGTGAAATGTTTTCTTAAAGTTTTCTCAGTTTTCCAAAAATGCAATCCATTTATCAGAAATAGATTCACTGAAACACTCTGTCCTGTATCACAAAATAAGCGCTTTGATGAGATGAACAAGTAATGAACAAGGTCATCAATGATTACTAAGATTTAACGAATGCGCCCGACTTTAAAGCGATTGGAGGAGGAATAACCCGAATAATCCGAAAAATTCAGGCATTTTTGTCTAACTATCCTGGAATGGAATTTTGATTTTATTTTGGACACTTAATTATATACATAATATGTTTAACTTATTATTTGAAATAAATTATTCGTATTTAATGCGAGTTTTGGATAGAGTTTGCATTAAAGTTGGCTCAAACTTATTCACAATTCTCTGATTTGGTCACAGAATTTAAATGAAAGATATGTCCATACCTTATGGCAATAATAAATGGCAGTCGCTATTTGTCTGAAGAGACGTCTGGCCTCAGTATCAGATAATACTTTCCTATGGCTGACATATTCGTATACCTCTCCCCCACTGGCGTATTGCATGACTAAAACGATCTTATCTTTGTTTTCGAATACTATTAAAAGCAATTCTTCTAAAATAATTGAACCAATTGTGACATTATTGGAGACAAACCTTCATAGATGTGTATGATATGTGGATGTTGTATGGATGACATTATTTGAATTTCTCTTCTAATACGAATCAAGTCCTGTTCGCTCTCGACTTTTGACTTTTTAATTGTTTTTATGGCAACCTTTCAATTAAATCATTTAAAACTATCAGTCGTTACTCATTATTACACACTTATTAGTCAAACATTTTGCTTTTTTTAAATAAAAAATTTATATACATGTATATATTATATATATAATATATTATATTAATTATAGGTCTTCGCATGGGAGGGGGTGAATTTGATTTTCCACCCCCCTAAAATCGAAAACCTTGGAAAGGCCAGATTATAGGTGAATCAAAGTCAAGGTGATCTTAAAGTGTTTGTTGAATGAATTAAAAAATTAGATTGTATTCATAGATTCGAAAATTCAAGCAATAACCAAGTTTATAAAGCACTTTATAATCGGAAGACCCGATTTTTTTAATTTACTTATATTATACATGTATACGTGTACACTTATGTATACGATTTAATGGTAATAATTTTATTTTTAATAATTATTTTTATCATAGCAAATCTTATTAATTCATTTGAAAGCCCATTTATTACTGAAAAGTTTGATACCAAGGTAATATAAATTGCATTATTAATAACCAAAATATGATCATTTAATAAAATCACTACCCCTTGATATCTTGGGAATTTCAATGAATATAGCAAAATCAATACAAAATCAAATCGATAAATATGGCTGCTAGGTGTTTTATTTTCAAAATTCTTTAATTTTATCATCCAATAACTTAGGAATGATAGATTTTTATCAAAATACCAGAGAAGAAAAATTTTAAAAATATTTTATCTTGGTAAAATTAACTTTTTAAATTTTGAATCAAAGATTTAAGCAAAATACAGATTTTGAATATTTTCAATCATGTAAAACTTTAACCAATTTATTAATTTTTTCAAAATTTTCTATTAATCATCAAGATATATCCTTAATTGTCATAATAAGCACCAAATCTAAATAGAAAACTCAGATTAAATATTAAAATTCTGAGAAATAACCCAAAAACCCCTGCCAAGAGCCCAAAGAGTGGTATCATCACTCAGGTTATAATCTTGGCTGAACAGAATTAGGTATGGAAACTTAATTGGTATCATTTTAAAGCTGAAATAATGTAGTTTCTAATAAATTTGACAAGCAATTTATTTAATTAGCCAAGAAAAAGGTTTTCCCAAATAAGTCTAGTCTAAATTTATGGTTCTTTTATGTTACAATTTTCAATTTGTATAATTATTAAGTATTTACTCATTTAATTAGAACCGGGTCGAACCGAAAAAAAGTTTTTTGTCTCCTATTAACTACAATTGTAATTTATATGTAATTGCAATTAAGTACATCATGTAAATGCAACAAAATAGTCTTTTAAGCCATAAAAAAGTTTTAATTAAATTCACAAATAATTTACTAAAGAACTTGAAAATGGAATATAAAAAATAAATGTGAAAGGCATTTAATTTAAATAAGTATTCATTCGAATTATTTATATTAAAAAAGTAGTATTTGAAAAAAAGTTTATTAACTTAATGGTAATATTCCTGTTTTAAAGGCCCACACTTATAGCAACAGTTTTTGAATTAAGTTTAGTTTTAGTTTTAAGTTTAAGACTTAAAGACTATAAAAATTAAAAATTAAAGAATGTTTAGATTTTTAATAAATTGAGATATTTTTTGCGCAAATTAAAAGTATGTGATTCTCCTTATATTATAAATGTTTATCAAGTAATTTATCAATTGTCAAATAAGTCGAAAAATATTCATCAATAGTTAGAGAAAGCAAACCTCTTGTCCAGTTTCCTTATTAATAGCGAGTTGAACTTTGCCATAAGTTCCCTGACCCAACTTTTTGATCACTTCAAATCTTTGTTTTAAACGATGCTTTTTCTCAGTTTTCGGAACTGATTTTGTATTATTTCCATCCATTGACTTAAGTTTAGGCCGAACAGATCGGTTGGCTTTTGACGATTCATTTACAACCATTTTATATATTCTTATATTAAAATGACTTCATTCACAGTATTTCAAAGTTTAACAAATAATTAACACAAAGTTATTGAATATAAGCGAACATTTGTTTAAATAATTGGAATTAAAAATAAAACAATTTTTGATTAAATGGAAAATGAATTAAATGCAAAACTAGTGCTACGAATAAGATCTAAACTGGTAATAGAGTTGAGTTGAAATGGGATCACAAATTTGGCGAATGACTCGACTGAAGCAAACCTACGCCACACTCGCCTACGCTTTCGGTTAAGTCATTTAACTAGACTTTAATATTGGATAACAAAACGATGCGATTATAACATTATTATTATAACTGATTTTAAAACACTTTTCAATAGCTTTTCCGTAATATATATTTACTTTTATTCACTAATTTATAGATTTATTTTATTGAAAAAATTGTTTAACCCTCTAGTAATGTGAGGACGACTTGTTTTAAATGCTGCATCTAGTTCACATTCTAACACCAAAGTAAGAATATTCGGAAGAGTTTAATAATAATAATAATATGCAGTTCTAATAATAGTAAAGTCAGCAGATCTTAGGCTGAAGCCATCCATTGGTTGTGTTTTGTGCAACACTTGCATAAGAATTGGGCTATAATTAGAAAGTGATGTCTTCATCGCAGTTATGCATCACATCAAAGACTTATTGGATCGAAGCCATCAACTTATGGCTGCACTGAACTGGAGATCAATGAAACACTTGTCTAACAAAAACCACATAAACTTTTGTTTAGATTTAAATTCAAATTATTTTAAAAGAATAAAAACAAAACAAAAAATACTTAATATTTGTCTTCTGTTCGAAGTTTTACTATTAGTGTAAGAATTATACCGAAAATACAAATAAAATAATCAGATATTAAATGTTATAAGAATTTCAAGTATTTGATAATTTTGACGTAATCTTCAGTACTTTGTTCAAAGTTCATAATCCATTTTATCAATGGTAACATCAACGCCAATATCAAGGATATCATTCTAATCGGATCATTAACTCAAACATTCCGTTGAGTTTTGCTTAAGTAAACGATTTCATAACACAGAAGTGGTTTTCAATTGTCATTCATTAAAAGTAATATACATTGAGAACACATTTACTATTATAAGGGATGCGGAAGGAGAGCAAGAAATTGGTCACAACAGATCACATAAGAGGCAATCATTATATTATTCTTGGATTCAAACCTTGAAAACTAATATTGCGGAACAGTCGTTGATATTCAATAAAAAAAAACATTTAATAAAACAAAATTTCAATTTCAAAGAATAAAAGTATTTATTGATTGAAAAAACATTTAAATTCTTAAAGAAATTAAATAAATAAATAAATACTAATAAATATATCGACAAATGTATGACTTTTATCACAAATTCGACTCTCAATAAGACTACAAAACATTTAAAAATAATAAAATTGAAAAAATAAAACTGAAAACCAAAGGTCGCTAATATTCTGTGCGCTCATAATATTCTAATATTATTAAACTTTTATTGAATTTAATAAAAAATTTTGAACAAAGACTTAGTCTATGGTTAAAGTTCTTCATTGATTTTATTCTTCAATTGTTTCAAATTCTTTTCAATATTTTTGATTAATTCGATTGAATTTTGGATCAAATCCTTGAAATTATTCATATGTATTCCCGTTTGTGACTGATCTGAGGGCAGAATTCCTGAATAATCAACATTTGACTCATTTTTCCAAATTCTGACCAAAATTAATGAATTGATTAAAAGAGTAAACAAAAGGAGTAATAAAATTGTTTTGATTAGAAACGAATCACTCAATGAATTAATACTTTTCAAAATTGGGTGCAATCTATGTCTGGGTCTCTGAACCAAAGGGTTGGGCTTTAAAAAGTTGACCGCAGAGTAATTGGAATCTGAATTATCAACTGATAATTTTTTGCCATTTTTGAGATCAATGGGTAAATCATTGATAGCCATATGAGAGGCGATCCCTAAATTGTGTTGCATTTTAAGCCAATTTGGCAGTTGTTTCGAGAAATCGGTGCAAAAGTCAGTTATTCCCTGAATTGAACTCTTTTCGATCATTGGCTTCATTAGAGACAAACCCCAAACGCTTTTCTTAAAAATCAGTTTTGAATGAACTTTAATGCGAGTCATGTCTTCAGACTCTTTGGTCAAACACCAGACAGAATGCGTGTAAAACGTATCACAATAGGGAACGCCTTCATTATGTGCTTCCGATTTGATGACATAGCAATCACCAGAACTTCCCTCTAAAAGATTTTGTTTTTCTATAGTTCGCGCGGATTTCACTAAAGCGTGGTTTAGAGCCACTGTATATCTCAACTGACGCTTCTTCCCCTCCATTGAGTCATCCCATTGTGTGAGGCAGAGGTCATAAGTTCGCCGCATTTTATGCAAATAATGAATGAATTTGTTGTCTGTAAACAAAAGCTCAAACATATGATCGATGGGCACCGCATAAGTCGTATTCATTATAAGTTTTCCCTCATGAGTGACACATTTGCAATCAGTAGATATAGAATGTGAGTCCAAACAGTCCTCATATGTTTCTCTGTCAACACTTAAGTCGGCGTCACTTGAATTTGAGTCAGAGTTTTCAACTCCTGTCGAAGGATTATCCGGTGAAAGGGTTTGAACCAATTGGTCGCTATAATACTCCTCGTCGTCATCAGAAGTTAATCCCAAATCTTCTCCATAACTATAGTGGACCTAAAATTGTAAATTAAATGTCTATTAATTTGAATGAAAACAAACTCAAGATGTGATACCCATTGCCAAAGTTGTGCCGAACTCATGGGTTGATCTAAGAGAGCGTTTTGCCAAATCCTGAATAACATGACATAAGTCTTATCCCGAGCGCCAAATGATGTGAAAACATATTTATCGCCCGAAGTGGTCACCACTTGAATAGCGTTTGGTATGACTCGAGCGGTATTTGCTTTTGTCAAAGAAGTTATGTCTCGACATTTGATTACCTTTTTTATAGAGAATACAATTATTTATTATTCTTTGAAAAGACATTTACTTACGAGACTTGTTTCCCATTTAAAGATATTCGCATAAAATGATATGTAATTCAAAGAGAGATAAAGCCTTCCGTGAACTAAGATTTCTTTTTGAAGGGCACAGGAATAGTCCACAACAAGACGTTCGTTATTTGGGACCAAATTAGAGAACAATCTTTTAAACTCTTCGTGTCTCGTCTTATAGGTTGGATTCAATATATTGAGCCATGAGTTGGTTGACCGCCTCTTCTTAGTCTTGTCGCTACTTTTTCTGACATCACTCGTGTTATTGCAATCATTAGTGTCCGTCGAAGAGATTGATTGACTCTCGACCAGTGATGGAACACTTGTTAGACAATTATTGCTTTCATTAGAATCGTTATCTTTGGAATCAGAAAAAGATTTATTCAATTCATTTGAGCTTTGATTCTTGTGGTCATTGGAATCGTTATTATTATTTGTATTAATGGTTCGTCTAATGAGTTGCTGTTGAGATGCGATCATTGATTGCATTTTCAAATCAATTAATTATATTTATTTCAATTAATTCCCAATAAATACAAAAAAATAATAACAATATTTAACTCAAAAACTATGAGACAAAGAGCTGTTTAATCAGAAATTATAGTCTATTTTGTGATAATCTATTCTTAAAACAAATAATTGATATAATTATCACTCAATTATCGCTCAAATGATTACTATTTTTTTGTATTAAAAAAAAGTAAACACTAAATGTTTGCTGCAGTGCTGTCCTCTTAACAACTAATTTGTCGATTATTTAAAACTGTCCTATCTTAACTATCTTAACTATCTTAACTATCTTAACTATCTTAACTATCTTAACTATCTCAACTATCTCAAGTTGAGACTCTCAGCTAATTTATCTCAATTTTCTTTGTTAACTTCTAAATTTACCATGCATAGTTCATATTCTAAATAAAAGAACTTGACTTAGAGGAATATTTCTACTTTAAAGGTACTCTCTTCTTAAAAGTACAATTGTATAAAGGTCAATCAAAGCTCATAATTTGCAATTTTTAATTATGATTCTTTCAGATATGATTCATATCATATGAATTTGAGATAAGAAAACAAATGACAAATAGTTTTTAATTTTTCTAATGTTTTTGTTGTTTAATCTTTTATTACTCAACTTTTAAAAAAATCTAAATAACTTATTTCGTTGAGGATTTGGGGGTTTAAAGTTACAGGGGTTTGTTGCTAGGAGTAGAAGGCAAGAGATGGTCATCTCTGATGAATAATAGCAGAATAGGTGAACACAAGACATTCTTTTTATAATATTTTTAACACAATATTAAAATATTTGACAAAAGAACTGAAAAGTGAATCAAAAAATAGTGATATTATTTGAGTCTGTGTTTGAAATAAGCGCTCATTTATATGATTAGTCATTGGATGGAAACTCTATAAAAGACAATAAACTTCAGTTTTTAGCGTTTTATCAGTTCTTAGTCTTTACTGAAGACATTGACAAACAATTAGGAAATTATAAGTTATTTATAAAATTTGAATCGTCGGTCACCCAATGGACTCGACGTCAGATTCAAGTCAAATGTCGGCCGCTGTGGACCAGTTCTGCAGTTTCACGGGTTTGTCACACATTGTGTTGAATGTATTGAATGTGAAAATATCTTCTCATTTGTCCAAATCAGGCGCCAATGAGTCGACCGCAAGATTAGCTTTAGAGTCATGTAATTGGAATATAGAGTTAGCCATCAATATGTTTGTCGATCAAAATGATGGTCAAATGGATGCTCAAAACCGTAATGAAAATGAAACGAATGCCACTCCAGACAGAAGTGATGTTTTGGGCACTCAAACAGAGTATTTAGACTCAAATCCAATGCTTATGTCCTCTAAATGCTGTCCTCTTAATCACGAAACAGACCCACAGTTCGACCACCGATTCCTCCGGTGCGACAGGTTTTAGTGGACGACTATCCGAGCGCTTCATATAGTAATCACGTCCGAAGAGTTAACTCTAATTCAGTGTTCGATGCCTTCCGTGACTTTGAACAGGAGGCCCGTATGTCTCACAACACTTCCCTTTCCATTACATTAAATACTAATTTGTTTCAAAGGATGGACTGAACAACAAATGGTGAGCGAAACGACTCCTCCTGATTCTGCGGTCGCTTCTAAAAGACGAACTCTCGAAGACCTATTTCGTCCGCCTTTGGATCTTATTTGTCGCGGAACTCTTGAATATGTTGTGACTCTTCTTCACATTTTTCATTCAATTAATGATTTGTTAAAACTTTAGGCCAAAGATGAGGGACAGAGAAATAATAAGTGGCTTATGGTTAATGTCCAGAACCATCAGGAATTCTCGTGTCAAGTGTTGAACAGAGATGTATGGAGTAATCCGGCCGTTAAGAGTATAATCAAAGAGCACTTCATATTCTGGCAGGTATTCAATGCATTCAATTACTAAATCCGTGATAATAGACACCAATTGTTGTTTGTTTTAAGACATATCACGACAATAGCGAAGGACAACGATTTATGCAGTTCTATAACGTAACGAACTTCCCTTATATCGCGATTCTGGACCCGCGAACCGGTAATTGATTTATAGAATTATTTGAATTTATTATAATTTCATTACTTTTGACGACAGGAGAAAAGTTACGGAATTGGAATGCCATCGATTCCGTCTCTTTTTGTGATTTGGTCACTGAATTTCTTCATGATTTTCCCTCTCCTTCTGGTTCTTCAGCACCGGGAGACGATTTCAATATTATTCAGGGAACGACTGCAGAAAAGGTTGGATCGAATCAAGTTTGTCTTAATTTGTTATCCCTTTTAATAAATAATTCTTAATTTGAAAACAATTTAAACAAAAATTGCTTTTAATTTGAATTTCAGGCCATTTATGAAGAAAGTGAAGAAATGCAACTCAAGGCCGCAATCGCTGCCTCTCTCAAAGAAGTGGTCAAAACTGACTCAAATGCCAATCAGAATATCACTGAAATAGAAGACAGCGATTTAGAAACGTTTGATTCAGACAATGAGGAAAACAAAAAGGTGTTGACCACAACTATTGTCAAATCTCCGATCAGTGAAGAGGAAGAATGTATTTTATCCGACACTTTAACCAAAAGTCAGGAACCGATAGAAGACTATCGAATATATTTAGGGCCCGAAAATGGGTCCAAATTTGAACTCGTGGTGAGATATCCGGATGGAAACAGAGAGAACATCACATTTCCATCTGATTCTCAATTAAAGGTTTTTATTGAATTATTTGACAAAAGAATGAGATATTAATAGAAATATACAAATCGTAGGCATTATTCTTATATTTGTCGTCAAAAGGCTATGATATGAATGACTACGATTTGATCACTAATTTCCCGAAAAGAAATTTGAATCAAATGATGGATTCTTCTGACGGAAAGACTTTGGAAATGATGGGAATTCATTCGAGAGATGTTTTATACGTTCAGCACAAGACATAACATAAGACATAATGTATTATATTTTAGCCATAAATTCGATTGTTTTTTAATTTTTAAATAAAATATACAACAAATCTATTCAACTAAAGCGCCATTTTTCGGCCCTCAATACTGATAGGAACAGCCCTCTGAGCCTTAGACATCTTCTGCTTCTCTCTGAAGTTTCGAAGATGTTTATCGATTCTTCCCATAACTCGTTTACTGGAACCACTCTATTGAATCAATTATTGAAATTTAGTTTCTATTAAATGAGAGAACAAACAAATACTTTATTTATGTCGACTTCAACAGAAGACTTGGGTCGGACCACATAGTCCTTCATAGAAGGCATCGGAACCCGAGCGCGAGGAACCCATCCTTTTTCTCCCGGTTTTATAAGACTTCTGTAAATAATTTATTTAAATGAGAGAAATGTTTTGAATGAAAGTCCTATAAGTAATCCTTACTTTTCTTCAGTTGGTTTGGATTTTGGAGGCGGAGCAGGACTTTCAGATTCGCTGAGAGAGTCGGAACGCATTCTTTTGGTTTTATGCATGTGTTCGACATCTCGTTTCTCCCTCTCGTCTTTACTCATAGAATGAAAGTCAGTGTCCAGATTAAAGATGGGTCGACTCCAACTTGCGATCAATTGTGAGGCAATCCTTTTGTTCTCTTTGGTCTCTTTCGGATGTTTAAACAAATACATAACCGCTTTCCCGATACCACTGGCTTTGATGCGCTCGACGTCATCGATATTAAACTGTTTTTTAATTATTAGAAAATCATTGAAATCAGAGCACAACATAAGAACAGAATAATTACTTCATTCAATATTTTAAGCATATTATCCCTAATTTGAAGGTGAGGTAGGCTTCCGTCGGGCAGTCGGGTTAACCAATCAGTAATGACTCCGAGAACTCCTGCGTCTAAAAAGGCTTCCCTTAAATCAAGTTTTCTGAGTTGTGTTACCACTAATGACAACATTTTAAGCTTTCGAGTGGCAGTCATTCGGTTCTTATTCATCTCGAAGTCTTCCTAATATTAAAACATTTAGAGATAAGAGATGAGTAAATAATTAAACAATTATAGGCTGTTCTCACATCTGCCGCCTGTTTCATCTGTTGTATCATTTCCGCGATTACATCGTCGTTATCATTGATTATATCGATATTCTTCCTCCTTTTTCGCCTATAATTTTCCTCTCTTTTCTTCTGAAGCATAATATCGAAGTCATAGACCAAATCTTCCCTAAGAATAACATTTAAGATAATCTTAATACCAGTTATACAACTGTAGTAATTAATCTTCAACTCTGAGCTCTTATTAACAAATAAATTATAAAACCATTTTTCAAATCAAATGTAAAACACATTTAAATGTTTGTAATAAATGTCTAATTCTTTGAATAAAAAAAAAGAATTTAAAATACTGTTTGGGTTTTCTGTGGCCGTCATCCGAGTCCTCATCAGAAGACACATCGGGGACGACATCTCTGTTTTCCTCTTCGTAAGGTTCTGCGGGTCTTTCATCGTTATCTTCTTTTTCCTCGTAATCTTCATTATCTGATTTTTGTGATTTGATTTTATCACTACTGTCATCGTCACCGTTGCCCTCATTGTCTTCATTATTATCAGATTGTGATGCCTTCTCGTTATCGGAATCGTCTTTAATGTCTTCTTTTGTTTTATTTCCTTCAAAACCCTTTAATTTTACGTAAATTTTATTCTAATTTTTTGAATCATTTCGTAACAAAACAGACCTCAAACTCATCCTCACTGTCATCGCTGTCTCCAAAGATATCTCTGGCTATGGCTTCGGCACTCATTTTAATCAATAAAATCAATTAAACAAATATTTAAAACAAATATAAATACAATTCAATGAAAATGTTGTTAAAATTTTTAACTTAAAAAATAACTCAAATGTTGTTTTGAAAGCAATGAAAAACTAATCGTAAATAACGTTTAATTTTTGATTAAATTTTTGATTAAATTTAAAACAAATAAAAATACATTTTTGATTAAAAAACTCTTAAAATAATAATTAATAAATAAAATTACATTTAATAAGTTATACCATTATTTAATTGAAGACATTAATAATGATTATAATTTAAATAAAAGAAATGTTTTAAACGTTATTATTTGCTATGAAATCACCTCATCATTGAGAAAATGCCTAAAATTTAAAGATAGGTTAAGTCAGTCAGGAATTCCTCTCAGAATATGTTCGCCTAAAGAAATGAGGCACAGCCCGGTGCACAGCCAGATGCACAACCAGATGCACAGCCAAATATCTATTTATTCCAATTTATTTGCCTAAAAATTGTCTTGTAAACTCACTCTTTAATACAATACTCAATTGTCACCAAATTTGATGCCATCAATTCTTTTCCAACAAATGAGGTAAACATTTTACGCTTCTTTTAATTTTAATTTTTGACTTAATATTTGTTTTGAATAAACGTATCATTAATTTATTGCCTCAGATAATTAACTTGATAAATAACTTGCCTGCATTACGTGTATTATAATGATAGTTGCATTGTGTGACAATGATTTTGGTGCTTTTATATGAATTTATTGTAACCTAAATTGAAAATTCTTGAAATCCTTACCGAAAATAACTGTTAAGAACGAGTAAGTGATTGACATCTTTCTGATGTCATTCTGTTCTTAATCACTACTTATATGTGAATCATCTGCAGATCTATCGATATGTTCGACAATTGATGAGTCTTTCTATCATTTTGTCTCTTAAAAGCTTAAACTATTACTCAATTAGTACTCTATTTTCAAATCCTTCAATAAAATAGATTTAATTTTAATAATAACTAAATATTCGACAAAAAAAAGTCAAATTATGGCGAAATTAAAAGCATATAATAAAATTTGCTTAATGTCACCAATTAGTCACTAATTAGTGGCAAAGTTCTACTTTATTTGTTTGTGGACAGAGTGGACAACTTGTGGTCATTTTCTTCAAGTGTCAGTAAAGTGGACACAAGAGTTGCAGTAAAGTAAGTTTACTGAGTAAACCTCTACTAAATTTTTAGCACATTTTACATTTAAAATCAATTAATTTAACAGAGAGTCGAATACACTTATTATAAATTAACCAAAAATATGATACCCCTAAAATACCCCTAAAATTTCTCTTTAAATTATTTGATCAGCTTTTCTGAACTAATTTTATATGATCTTGGACATAAAATACATCTGCTGATCGGCGGGTTATACCCGATTTCATATTATAAATTAAATAAATTATTAAATAAATTATTAAATAAATAAATTATAAATCACTTATAATATTTCTAATTCAGTGCAATTATTGAGTCATGCGTTCTGTGCTATCATTGCTTTAGCCTTCACAGCACTAAATAAGAAAAATGGTCAAAATCGGGTATAACCTGCCGATCAGCAGATATATTTTACGCCATTAAAATCTTTATATGTTCAGATCATATAAAATTAATTCAGAATTTCAGAAAAGCTGATCGAGAAACGTAATTCAGTCTTATATTAATTGTTATTAATTGTTAATAAATAAATATGATTTAGCAAAGTCCAGTTCAGTTTAGTGCAAATCACTCAAAAAACTTGACTCTTGTATATGAATTTGAGATTATGATGTCATATCAAATGTTATTAATGTG
>JAQIXD010000355.1:0-29248 GCA_034699985.1 Minunthozetes semirufus
TTGTCAGCGTCTTCCAGAGTAATGTCACATTTGGACCAAACGAACGCAATGTTCAAAATTAAAACCACTATTCAATAGATTATTTGATTTTAATATTAATTATATTTTTAGTATTGAATATTTCTGATCATAATTATCTTGATTAATTGATAAATAATTTGATTAATTGGGATTTACTCACGAGTTTTGATGGGATAATTCATTATTTGAAAAATGATTTTTTTCGTTAAGAGTATTATCTTATTCTTCGCCAAAGAATTGTCTGAAAAAAATGAATTGAATTTCAATTACTTCAATGAATTGACTCAAAGAAGAGACTGTTTTATAATCGTTTAGTTTTCACACTTCAGTGACATTTAATTTGTAAACACAATTGAAAGAAAAGCAATCAAAAGATAATTTAATACTTCTTATCATGCAATCACTGAAAATTCGATTTTGCAATTGTTCTTGCTCACAATTGAGTTTATCATTTTTATTGTGAAAATCAATGACTAATTTATAATTAAATCCTGTTTTAAGATGTCTTAATTGAGTTCAAGTACTATCCTGTTTACCAAGAATAACACCTGCACTATAAAATCAATTATCTTGATAAATTGTTTCCTTAGGTTTTTGTTAAAATTATTACCTTGTTTAAAAATGAAATAATTGCGAAAATTATTTGAGCAAAATCAATTTTATTAAGCAAAATTCGAATTTGAAAAAATCACAACAGTCAATTTTTTAACAAGTTTAAATAATTGGACAAACAATTTAGATTAGTTTTGCAAATCTGTTTGTGATAAACATTAATCACAATGTACTTGACTTTAATGATCAATGATCATGCTAATTAATTAAACAATTGAAAAGTTTAAGCGTCGAAGAACTCCATTAATTCGATGGCAGTTGTGATCTCAGACTTGAACTTATGTCTGGCGTCGAGAATAGTCTTGTCATCGGCTGCGGCCACATCTTTGATGGCTTTCAAAGCAGCAGGGTTAAGTGAGCTCTCACATTTTGCAAGTGTGTCAAACTCGCCGCACATGAATTCCTTATTTTCATTTGTCTATTAAATTAAAATAAAATAAAATGAAAAACTTTATCACAATATGTATTAAAATAGTGTGTTTTGTGCAAGATTGTTCATGATAATCTTACCAATTCATCCCAGGCATCGTCCCAGTAGCTGAGAGTGTCCTCGTGGCAGCTCTTTTGAAACATTCCACGCAAACAGGCCTGAGATATATGAGTAATACAACAGAGTGAGGCCACTCTATCAGGTTTCGGGATTTCCTTGAGTTTAGTCAACATAACAAGATGCTTGTCGGCACATATATGAAGTGGCTCCATTTTTTCTTTTGGTACAACACATTTGACGTGAGTCAAGAACTCTGCCCTATCTTTTGGATTATTACACCGTTTGTCAACAAATCTCTTTCCGTTATTTAGTGCGATATCAATAGCCATATGAACCTTTCCCTTAAGACACTTGTCGTTGAAGTCTTTGACACACTTAAGATTGGTCTGAATTTGACTGAAGAGGAGATAATTTATTTAAATTTCTTTCAATTAATAGTTGTTTTAATTATTCTTCTGATGAGAAGACAATACTCGTTAAAAAATGTAATAAATTGAAGACAATCTTCCTTTAAGTTCAATACTATCTCCAATTACATACATTTACCAAAGAGTATAGTATAAATTTAGCAAGGTTAATTTTTCAAGGTTTACGCTACTCACTTGCACATAGTGTCAAGCTCGCCCTCGCTGGAAGGCATGACTGCATCCCTATTGCCAAAAATTACGGTTTTCATACCTGGTAAATTTATGTTTAGAACAAATTTAGCTTTAAATAAATATCAAGGTGGTTTCGGGAATTTTACCGCATTTGTCCGCCGCCTCCATTGAAATTTCGCAGTCGCTCACCACATAAGTGATGGTAGAGACGAGCAAAACTATTTTTCGGGAAAATTACTATTATTTTAAGGCCTAATATTGAACATGCACATAATAATTACTTACAAAGTTTAATTAGTATATTTATTCCGTTCATTTTGATTGGGACAAAGTAATCTAAACTAGTGATTGAGCTGTTGGGCAATAAATTATTTTTAAGGTCTTTCAGGTTTTTTATATAATCATAGAGTTTATGCATCACTGGATGTACTCTTCGTTTATTGAAAGATGAATTCAAACTAAAAATACATTAATTTTTATATTAATTGTGAATTATTTTATATTTTATTGTTTGATAAACTTTTTGAATGAACTTTTCTTCTTTATTGTTCAAGGAATAATCAAGGTTAATTAAGTAAGTCAAATTAAACTTAATTAGCATGCTAACTTTTAGATCCTTTTGGGTACAAACTGACACATTTACTGTGAGTACTCAAAGAAACGGAAATTCAAATGCGAGTACAGAGTAATCAAGACTTTGAAATTGACTGTCTATAACTGTCTATGACTTATAGATTTATACATTTATGCAATTCCTGGAAACTCATTTAGACATCAATTACTTTGTAAATCATTTTAATTATAATTTAAAAGTATTTACATCTTTGACAATACTCTTGATATTATCAGTACTAAAGTACCCTTCAATTCAGTCAATTAATTATTTGATCAAATTTTTATTTTTAAGTACAAGTCTTGAGTCAAACCCTAATTAGCCGTCAAATTTTCTAATCAGAATCGTAATCGAGATAATATTTGATTTTAATCAGACCCATTAATAACCTTGGAAGCAATGAGCAAGGTAGAAGTATTAAAATATTAACTAAACAGTTGTAATTTATCAGAGAAATTAACAAATACAAAATTAGCAAAATAATCAAGGTAACAAAACTAAAAACAACCGTTCAACCTAAATTCGAACAAGATAAAATTCAACCGCAACCTACTCTTAAGTGGTATATCCTGGACATCCCCATAAAATAATAGGAAATCAGATAAAATCAAATTTATTTTAAGGAATAAAAATCAAAGGCATTACTGATTTATAACAGGTTTTGGATATTAGAGCACTTTTCGGACATAATTTTAGGGTAGTTCCCAATAGTTCCCAATTTGAGTCAAATGAGGCGAACAGTCAATTGATCGCTAATTTTAGTTTCAGACTTCAATTCAAGAAAAACATGATTTTTTTGCTCAGTTTTCAAATCGAATGAAAACTTCTTTAATGGAATAGTTTTATGGGTTTTTCGTGAAGAAAATGAACTTTTCTTCAATTGTTTTATGTTTTATTGCCTTCGCTTTCATAAGATGTGATGAATATGAAACTGATTTCAATATTTTGGATGAATATGATTACGAAATCTGGAATATTGGGGCCAAAAACGTGAGTATTGATTTGTTCAATTTGTTCAAGGTCAAAATCAAGCTAAATTTTTGACAAATAACTGTTGTTTTCAAGCTTTTCATTCCTTATGAATCGATGTCCTATACTTCAAGACGGTTAGTAACCATACCTTTTGAATCGAAGCGGCAAATATCCAAGGTTATTTATCAATTTATTATTATTTCACCTAGTTTAAAATAGAACAATTTTATTTTATCTTCATAACTCAGATAAAGGCTGTAATACAACCAGAAAACGCCAAACTTATCGAAAGTATATATTTGTTTCGTTGCGTAAAGTCTTTGGAATCATTAAGTGATAGCTTTGAAGAGAAAAATGTTTGGTTTGAGGAAAGGGTTGTCACTAATCACGAGAACGAAAGACATAACTGTTGGAAACTATTAGCCGTTTGGACAGAATCTGATCCCATAAACAAAACAATACTTTCTTTGCCTAAAAATATGGGAATTCCTATCAATAGTGATGATCAAAATGAAAGATACCTTCTCTTTGAAATTAATTACAAATACACGGATCTGATGGTAGAATTCGCCGACTATTCTGGGTTTCAGGTGTATGTCCGCAAATACAACAGTGAAATAGACGCCGATATAGTAGTCGTCGGCGCTGTTCCCGATTATCGGCTATTTATTCCCCCGAAGATGAAGGAGTGGACAATCGCTGGCAACTGCTATAAGGAATGCCTACAAAATGTGAATTATATTTGTTATGCATTTGAAATGTTTCGCTAATTTTTATTTAAAATTCAAAGCATTTATTTGACGACGGATTCAATGTTTTGGATGTAATTCATTACTCGAGGAAAAACTTATTGAAGGAATTGAGTGTTGAAATCAAAGACAATACAAATTTTGATAACAATTTTGGAGAAATGTTCACAACTTTGATGAAATCGACGGCAAATAAGACAGATATCGATACATTTGATCTGAAATTAGGTGATACCAATCAGATAAGGATTAAGTGCACATTCAATTCATTAAATGAAAGCCACGCCGTTTTGGTTAGTATTTAAAACATGTCGTAAACTTCCATATGGGATGCTCAGGTTCTTATTATATAATCCCAAAAGTTAACAAACCATTAAATTTTTCTAAATAATCTATTATTGCATTTATTCTAGTTATAAAATTATCTAAAAATTCGTCATTTATTTTCTAGACCAATTAAATTCACTAGGTATTAGGTGTGTGCAATCTTGTTTTCACTGCCTGCCCATCATTGTTTTCAATTCAGAGTCTGAATTTCAAAAACTTATTAATCAATAAATTATTGAATAATAATTTAGTTTTATTAGTGATTAAAGTCTGAGAAATAAATTGATTTTAATTCTAATTATTCAGAGATAACACGAAAGACTAGTTTCTCGTTATTTACTTTAATACTGATTTTAATTACTTTTTTATCACTTAAGGGAGGGATGTCTGATGAGAGGGCACAGTGTTTGGCGTGGATTGTCTACTATCCAAAAATACAGGACTTTGACGTCTGTTTGTCCAGTTTTTCGTTGACTACCATTATGTCAATCACCGGAATAAACCAATTGGAAGAGCAGTGGAGGTAAAAGACCTGATTTTTCTACACTTGGTTTTGACTTTTAGTAAATTAATTTTGACTTTTCCTGGATAGGGATGAAAACGACTTCGATATAGTGATAAAATCGGGAGAAAACCGGGATTTTGAGAAACTGGAAGACTATCTGACGAAGAAAACCGATTGGGATTATAGGCGTATAAATAGAGGCAAATACGTGGCTCAGTTTGGCAAACAAACTGCTCAATGCAATTGGAAAAGGAGTTTCTTCGACCAAATAATTAGGAAATAGATTTTAATGCCAACTGTTTTGTAATATTCATTATTTATTATCTCATTTTAATGTCAAAAGTGTTTTTCAATGATATCTTATGTCAGTATTTATTACAAGAGTTTTGACAAACCTTTTGATTAATACGAAACGAGAGATAAAATACGCTTTGATTTTGATTTTATCTTTTTTATTGATTTTTAATTATAAGTCTTAGATATAAGTCTTGTATTGAAATGAATTTTTTATTCAATAAAAATAACAAAATTAGTCTCAAAACTGATTAATAGTATAATATAGGGATTGAAAGCTCACTCCTGTTATGAAATATTGAAATGTGTTTCCACTAAATCAATCAAAAATCAATTGAAAACTTGAATTTTAACTGTAAGGCAAGGCTTTTAGGTATGTGCTGCTGACCAAGAATTAATGAAAGAAAAAGTTCCTTTGTTTGACTGTTTAAAATCAATTTAATACTTTTTGAATGTTTTTCTTTTCATTTCATTGATTTTGAAAACTTTTTTCGATTAGTATTTTATCCTTGAATTTGATTTTTCCTCATCTAATTAGATGGAGATTAAAACAAGAAATGATGAGCAAGGTGATTGCCAAAGTTTTTACAACATTTTCAGCCCTGATTACACTCTCCTGTGTCTGATTAATAAAATTGAAAAATGAATATGGGTAATTATGGAAAAAACAAATTTAATAACTTAATCATTGAAAAATTCCACGATGGAAACCCTGCGCCCTTTGATAGAAATTGTGATAATTATATAATTAAATAATTGAAAAAATATTCGTTTAATTTTTATTATTTATTTGTTTGTATTAAATAAAAATGATTATTGTTTTTGTTTAATACTTTTATTTTGTTAATTATTGTCATTAATTAAACGCAAGATTTAATAAAACTCTTACACAAATAAAATCTATTTTTGATGAGTTGATGGGAACCTAGAAATTAATGATCGGTTTCCTTTTGAAACAGAGTTATCCGATGGTTGGAAACCCACAGAAATTAATCGATTAATAAATTAAATATTTTGAGTGAAAAGTATTCAAAAAAATTTTAAAAGTTTATGTCATTAAAGTCCTTCATATTTGAGACGAAATGCAAAAACTGTTTGAATATTTGAGAAAAACTTGACTGATCAGTGAGAACAGGTAAAGGTGTTATTTTTAGGGCCAAAAAAAATCAAGTTTCACATAAAGAAAATAACTTCCTAAGGAGTCAGTGAACAGAACAAGATATGTTTACCCCGTTTGTTATGCTTTCAATTTTAGGTGAGTTTGGCTTTTTTGTCGTAAACTTGACATCAATTTTGTTATTCAATTGCGGTTTGATTTTGATTTTGAAGTTCAGATATAATTTGTTTTTTTATTTCAAATCAAAATTAATTTACGATTTTTTCTTCTCTACCATTGATTTAAGGCTTAACACAAACCAAGACCTTTGGCTCAATTCACGCGAAGATAGGCTCTTATGAGGGCATTACTGACATTAATTGCGGACTCAATTGTAATAATCGAGTGAATTATTTTTCAAAATGTGTCGGTTGCCTGAATGTCAAAAGAGGACAGTTGTCACAGAAATTGATGAACGCCGAGAGCGCTACTGCGGGCGAGTTTCCCTGGATGGCGTCCTTTCAGAGCAAGAAAACTAAAAAACATTTTTGCTCGGGCACTCTCATCAATTCCAACTGGATTATCACCGCAGCTCATTGTTTCAGGTAATCTATCACATAGACATTCATTGCCAGTGAAGTGATCACAATTATTTAGTATTTAAAATTTAACAATATGGACAATTTATTAGAATCCCATATTCAATGAGGAAAAAAATTATTCATTCAATTATCAAGCATCTTTGAGATAAAATTATCAAGATAAAGTGTTCATCAATAGATACATATTATTATAGATAATTCTTTGAGTAAATAAGAGTAAATACACCTTGATCACTGCCATTTTCAGCCTTCTCTGAGGATATTTAGGATGATCTGCAATACACGACTAACATCTGACACATTTTGTCAAATTAAGTGGATTTTCCAGAAGGAGATCAAAAGAAATCAGTCAATGAATGACCAAAATTAGAATTCAAGTGCAAAACGATTATATAATTTGAATGTTTTTTTTTCACTCAATTTGTCTGAATATTTGAATTCATTTGAATTCAGTCTTTAATTGCAATCAATTTATTGATTTTTGTCTCACATTTTAGAGGCAACAGAGAAGTCGACACATTTTACGTGAGAACGGGTTCTCATAAGATTGATGGCGGGGCTATTGAGAGTGTGGACAAGTATTACCTGCACCCAAAATATAACCTGAGTGATCCTTCGGGCCCATACGATCTGGCGCTCGTTTTTATTGACAAAAAGCCCACCATTAGGTTCGAGGTGAAGAAGAAACGTCACTTTAGTCGAGTGAACGGCGTTTGTCTTCCGCAGAAAGACATAGAAAACAAGAACAACGAAAACGCCTACTATTCCGGGTTCGGAAGAATTCACTACAAAGGGGTCAGAGCTAAGAGTCTGATGAAGTCAGTTATGACTCTATTGCCTGACAATCAATGTTCCTCTTTTCCAAAGTACAATATGGCCTGCCTCAATTCTACTAGCAGCCACACATGCAAGGTAATTACTGAATAATTAGCAAAACAAAACGAATCAAGGTTGATAATCATATCTAGATAGTCTTTTTTGTTTTATTCAAATTATCTTGATCAAAATTTTATTTGTTTAGATGGTCTTAAATGATTGGTTATCTGATAGATTAATACAGGATATAAATCATTGATTAACTACCTTGATCATCTCTATTATCTTCCTTTTCAGTATAATTAATAAAATGACCCAATTTTTGTTTTCAACACTACTTTAGGGCGATTCTGGATCACCTCTTATTCAATACGTTAACAATAAGGCTGTGCTCATTGGTATACATAAAGGCTCGACCAAAACCAGAGGAAAGTGTGGCCGTGAAATAGCTGTGACCACTCGTGTGTCCAAATTTATTGGTTGGATCGTCGATACAATTAAAAGTCATCAAAATGATCTTAAAAAGTGAAATATTTATACGCTATGCAAACAAATATTGGCAAATTATCATGCTAATTTAATTATATTCTAATTAAGTTCAAGATTAATTTGTTTTAAAAATTCTGTCAACAAAATTAATCGCAAAAAATAATGATATCTCAATCATATAACTAACAAACAATTATTATTATCGAGAAATTAATTATCGATTAAATTCAATCTCTTTTGAAATCGATTGCATTATAATTAGGGGACAATTAGGGGAATGTCCTCAGAATGTGAACGATTTGAATTCAGTGCCGTTTACTGAATACACGTCAGAACTTCCGTCGCTTTGAATAAGAATAACGCCATAGGAAATGGTTAAACCAAGAATCTAATTGAATATTAAGAAAGGACGAAATTATAATAGGGTATAATTTGTTTGGTGGGGCTATCTTGAAATTTTTTAATGAATAATTAATGATTTTTTTCATTGTCACAAAAATCAGTTTATTTATTTCAAAATTCAGATCTTTATTTCAATAGAGATCTGTTTCCATACAAAGACTTACCGATAAAATCAATGGCTTTCCAATAGAGAAAAGTCCCGAAGCGTTGACGCACTTTGAGTTAGATCTCATCGTTTGTTGCAATGAAATCATCTATCAATTTATGTTTTATAAGATGTCAATCATATTTCATAATCAATCATAAATCAATGCTAACCATTATCTCGCTTTTCAGAGCTGTAAAATTGTCGAGATCTTCGACCACGTTAATCAATCTTTTATTCTAATGATTGTAGAAAATTATCAAGATAAAAAAGAAATGTCAATCATTTAAAGCTAATTTTTACCTGATTATTGACTTTATCACTAATAACTGCAATTAGAGTCAATCGCAAAGTTATGAAAATAAAGCCCATCACTGGCGCGCAATTAGAGAATCTGGACAAAATTTTGCCTGATTCAACCAGTTTAGTAAAGAAGTAAAACGAGATCATTGTGTCCGTGAAGATTGATCCGCATATCAGTAAAATCATTGGAGATAATAAGGCGGATAACATATCTATCAAGAGTTGAATTCTCATAAATTGTGTTCTTATGAAACGAATATCTGTTTCTGTGATCGGGTTTGTGGCCATTAGTCTGATCCTAGTGATCAGTAACTCTTGAATGAGCTTGATATAATATGTGAAATAAATCAGATAGAAATCTGTGGTAAATAGAATGGGCTGGACGTAAATCTCAGCAATAAATGTTGCCAAGAAGAGTTGCCAGGGGATCGCTATATATTTCAAATTATAAGTGGTGCAGGTTATGCCCAAAACATAAATAATTATACAGATGAACATCCAATAAATAAGTCGCCGATGAACCACAAAAGTGTCTGGGGTTTGGTCAACCAATGGATCTAATGATAGAAGAGTTTTCCTCATTTTTGTAATCAATTTCTGGAATTGATTTCCTTTAAGACTATAAACAATGCCTGACATCAGACAAATGATAGATCTGCCGAAGAGGTGAAGAAACAATTGGCGATTGGCAGTAACCGTATGGGTCTTGAACCACAAACAGATAATATTATTGGTCACACAGGGAACGGTCAGCGCTATAATGAAGGAGTAAATTAATGTTTGATAGAATACTTGCAAACAAGTCTTAAACTTAGATTCTTTGGAATAGAATCCAAAGAATCCTAAACCGAATAACCGGAGGAATGTGATCATTATCTCAAAATAATCACTATTGGTGTTAAATTTTGCCATAATTTTCATTAGAAGAGTATATGACCAAGAATCTTTATCTCTAAGGATCACTGAATATTAAATAATTTAAGTGCACTTTAATATAGACTCGATTTAATCACTAGAAGATGAGTAAATATGTAAGTTATGAAGGAAATCATGAAATTGCTTTCCAATAACTCTCCAATAACTCAGAAATATCCAGTTAGTCCTTCAGCGCAAATGGCAAATGGGGTGATTACTTGCTAAAGATGTCCTCTGATATAAGAAATAGCATTTAATATGAGATAATTATCTAATCGATGTCTAAACTCTTGTGTATTGTATTGTTCTTTCATCAAATAAATTGAAATTTTAATGCTATTGAATGTCATTCAAAAGCAATGATTTTGATTGCATTCAGACGTTGTGTTGAGTATTGACTTAAACTCAGTCCTTATCTCAAATTAATTTAATGGTAAAACATTGCATTGCATTACCTTTCAAATGATTTTTATGGTTACCTTTGAGAAAAACATATGAATATATTGCAGTAAAATATCAGGCAAACTATCCATCAAATCGTTTGAAAGCCTGTTATTTACTTTCAAAATATTTATTCAATTTATAGAAAAAATTGTTTGCTTTTCGTGCAAAATGTAGTACCAAAGCTTCAATTTTAATTCCATCTTTTTCAATTAATAAGCTATAATAACCTTATGTAATATCCTTGATAATAGCTATACCATCTCAATGACTAATTCAGTATCATTGATGAAATTAGTTTAGCTTTACTTATAATAACTATTATTTCTTATCGATAGCCCATTGAATACCATTTATTCATAAATATTTCTATTCAATAGATTTCTTTTAAAATTATGATTCATTTCAAATCAATATTGAATTAATAGAATCGATGTTACAGACTCTATCTCTCCCTCCCCCTCATTCCTGACCATTGATGCGAACTTGGTCTCGATATTTCGCAAACAGATCAGGAAAATTCAATAAATAATTCATTGAATCAAAAATCAGAATAAATTTAAAATTATTGTCAAAAGTGAGAGATTTGTTAACAATTTGTGAAATAACTTGAATGAATTAAAAGGATATATTAGTATTAATTTGAAAAGTGATCGAAATTAAACAAATCTTTGCCCTCAAAACCTAAAATTAAAACAAATTTATAGGATAACCTTGCCCAAATCTTAAAAGTTTTAACCTTTCGTGTTTTGATGATTAAACTCACCTCAAAGAATGTGATTTTAAATCCTTACAAATTGTAAGAATTATATCATATAATTGCTTATAAATTTGAGAGCTATCAAGGTAATTTGCCGATTATAATCACTCCTCAAACGATGATTAGTTTAAATGAGATTTTATCATTGAGATGATCTTGTTATACAAATTTGTTTTGAATTAAAAATTGTTTATTTTTCGCTCAAATTGATGTGAATTTCCATTTAATTTGTTTATAACCAGAAAATGTGCGCCAATTGTTAGAAATGAGTGTATTTTATACACCTTTTAGTGATGGCCTCAAAATTATAGGCTATTAAACACTGATTAAGTGTTTAAATAATTTTCAATAAATTTATTTTTCAACACAAATATTAGGGAATATTAGAGATTGACTTTTAATTCAATTTAATTAATTAATGAGTTTTGAAATTATGTCAAAAGATTTAGGACTCAATTTAATGACCAAAATATGTATTTTAATTCGGGAAAAATGCATAAACTATTTCAAACTAGTAGTGAAACACATTATTCAAATCATCTTGCAATGTTAAAATTCACCTCTTTAATTTTAAACTTGAAAATCCAGTGCAGAATATCCAGAATATACCCCTAAATAGTAGGCTTTTGTGTAAAACTTCGAAGAATATGTGATTAAGGAGTTTCAAAGAATCATCTTTTAGTTTATCCCTGATATTTCTGATAAAAATGGCTTCACCTAACTCAGCAAGGTTATAACGAATTGATCTTTTAATTAGATTTTCTGATATTTTGGAGGAAATGTCAAAATATTTGGAAAAACCTTAATTAATATGACATTACTTTATAAAAATCATTGAATAAGTATTTAATTCAAAAAATACATACATTTTATGTAATCTCAAGAAATCATTGATACGAAGCGATAAATATTTTATTCAAATTTGTATTAAATTAAAAATTGTTTTCCAAAATTCAATAAAAAAAATTCTCAAATGTAAGCAAAAAATGACTTTTAATACATGAAAAATGTCGTGAAATATAAAAAACTAATCAAATATTTATAGTTCAATGTTATATAACTACAAGTTTTTATTGAATTTTGAAATGATTAGCTCAGAGTAAGTTTTCTCTCCATATCTGAGATAAAAATATATTCAAATTCGAGTATTTGGTAATCAATTATCGCATAAATAATACAAATAATGAAAAACTTAATTAAAATTAAAAATTGAAATAAAATTCATAACAAAATCGTTTGAAAGGAAATATTTTTAAAAAAATTTTCGCCAATTTTCCAATGGGTTTATATTACAGGGATAGTCAAGGGGAGGCATAACGGAATTTACCCTCGATGAGTCTTATTTGGAACTTTGATAAACATCACGTTTTTTATTCTGATCCAAAATGGGTCAGTTTATCCTCTCAACTATCAATTTTGATTTTGAGAGCCTCGCCATCCCTGAGCTCAAAGGTAGCCTTCGAGGAATGTTCCATCAACAAAGATGAGCTGCTGTCCAGTTGCCACTTTCACCAAGATGATTGTCCAGGCGGGCCATTTGGCGAACAAAATTCCAAAAATCCAGTCAACAAATCCCAGAATTAGTTTTGTGCAGATATTCCTCTCCCTATCCTTCCGGAAATATTCGGGCAAACCTTTCCTATCGATAACGGAGTCGATAGCGGTCTGCGAGGGCTTCTTTATATCATAGGCCAGACCCACAAGTTTGCAGAAGTCAATGAATAAAGTGGCTGGGTTAAATATTTCGTACCAAGTCTTTTCGCTATTTGAATAATCTTAGAGACAGGGTATAAGAAAAAGAGTCATTCAAATTAACATTATCAACAATATAAATTTAATATAATATTAACAAGCTAATTAATATTATCTGAAAGCGAAAGGAAGTGGTGACACACCAGAGTGAGTACTAAATCAGTTACGAAACGCATATCTAATACTAATTGCGATAAAAGCATGCAATTATAGGATAGCCATATCTTACGACTTACCCCAGGGAAACGTGTGGTGATAATTATGGTTGCCTTCACCCATAGATATCCAGTTTATTATCTTGTTTTCCGTCGGTTTCATAAATCTGTCATAAGGTCTGTGAGAGGATTGAATCAAATTATAGATCAATAAAAATGAGATAAAAATATAATAAAACTTTTTATCGAAAAAAAATTAAGTAATTTTTTGTGAAATAAAAATTCATATAAAAAGAGATTATTTAAATATTTATCATAAATACCGGTCTCCGAGAAAGTGGGCGACACTGTTGACCGTAAACAAGTGGTGCAAAACAACAACTGTGCGAAGACAGGCGCAAACAAGGAATGAAGTCAGTAGGTCTTCCTTCCAGAGTAGGACAGGAGTTATTGTGGGAAAGACAAACCCAAGAAGAATAACCAGAGGGATATAGAGCTTGTGCTGATAGTAGACAATCCAATCTTTTGTCAGGTCATCGGTCGGTACTTTTTTGCCGTATTCCATAACTTCCGGTCTCTTTTTCAATAGCCACCACCCAATGTGTGCGAAGAAGAAGCCTCGTCCAGGGTTTTTCGGGTCTGCGTGAGTGGCCGGCCATTTGTGGTGATTGCGGTGATCGCGAGAATAGGACAGAATACTGCCGTTCACTGTCATTGTCTGAAGTATAGCCAAAATTATTTGGAGCGGAAGTCTTGCTTTGAATGTCCGGTGAGACCAATACCGGTGACCACCGACTGACATACCGAAGCCAGAAGCAGATGATAGGGTAATCACAAAAATGAAGGTAAACAAGTGGACAGGGTGGAAACAGGCATGGTAATAGCCATAGACAGCCAACACATGCATCACAAATAGGAATATGACATTTGACCATTTGATTTGGGAGAAACGGTATCCAAAAATTGTTGGCCCTTTTGTTGGCGGTTCTGTGTTCACTACTTCCTCGATTTTCGTGTCATATTCACCGAAATCCAGTGCCAGCTCTTCCACATCTTTTCCATTTAGTACTTCTTTCTCCTTAATCTGGATATCGATCTTCTTTTCGTCACTTTTTGGTTCAGTTGTTTCGCACTTTTCAGACATCATCTGAAAGAAAGCAAAAAATCTTTGATTGAAGTAATGATAAAAATCTTTTAATAATAGCTCAGGTTTTGCTCAAACGATAGCTTATATTCTCATCAATTGATAGATAAAAAAAGTTTTGAAAACAATTTGGTTTCAAATCTCATCTCAAAAGATAATTCATTCATAAATTCATTGCCAAAAAAGTGAAGAAAAATGAGTGAAAACTTTCCATCAATGAAATTGAAATGAATACAAGAGTGGAAAGGTATGCAAAAATGTCAATAAATATTAATAACTAGTTTTCTTCGCTCTGACACAGGTATTGGATGACAGGACTAATTGGCATTCAATGTGGAGTACAGTTTGAGTGCAAGATTTGCTTTGAAAGATCAATTTGAATATCTCTTATGACTTACTTATTGGAAGATAAATCATATGAAGAAGTTATTGATTGAATTGTTGTTCACTTTCTAAGAATTGCACCAAAAAACTTGACTTTCATATATTTTAATGAATTAATCACAAAAATAATCATAAAATTTGAATTATAGTCAAAAGATTCACAGATTTTCCACAAATTATCCGCAATTTGTTTGTTTTTAAAGCACTTTATTAATAGATTTCTGACTTTAATTGAAGGAATAAATCATTTGAATGAATTAGAAAAACAATTGAATAACATTTGTATCAATAGATTTCATATTAGTTTTTAACACGAATTTAGTCAGAAAACTGATCCGAAAAGTTTTGTGAAAACTTGATAACTGAAAAATGTTACGAATATTGAATTGAAATTATTTTTTTTATCGAAACGATCTAAAAGTTAATTAAATTTAAAATCAAATTCAAAGCAAAAACTGTGCAAAAGGTTTGCGTTTCAGATGAAAAAAGATGTAAAACTGATTCAAAGTTTGTGAAACTCAGAGTAAAAGTGAAAAAAAATTATTCAAAACACTTTTCGAGTCATAAAACTCAAGAATATATAACTGAATCGAAAGCTAACTCTTAAATGATATCAAAAAATATGTGTTAACTATATTTGACTGTAATCTGAAGGATATAATAGTCTCGTCATTAACTGCTTATTGAATTAATGGTCAGCATCTCAGTTGGCTGTGCGGTTGACGGGCAAACTAAATCCATCCATCAATTGTCAAACCCGAAAAATCATTGCCAGTCCTTCTACCTGTCTGTCCATAGAATAATAGGCAAGATTTGAGGCGGCGCTTAGCGGTCCGTCAAAGTTGTTGTTCTCATTGGAAAAAAAATTAGCATTCGTTTCAATAAAAGCCGTTTTCAGTCGTATTTTGTTATCGTTTCGTAACTTTCAATAACCGTTTCTTTAAGTCGAGTTTTTTTGCTTTGAATTCTTTACTAAACTTTATTATAGACTAAAAGTTTCCTTCAATTATATTCAGTTATTTGTGGAGGAAATGCTTTAAGTAAAACAAAAACAATGTTTTGAAGTATAAATCTATGGCTCAGATTATAAGCAATAATTTTTTTCTCATAAAAAAATTTGTTGCTTTAGTTTTATGTAAAAAAATTGGGCTTTAAATTGAATTATTTTAAATTAATTTTTATGAATTGATTTTAAGTTAATTACCGTTTATCAATAAGACTGATGTAACAAGTTAATGAATTTTAACCAAATCTCTCTCTCTCTCTTTAATTTTAAAAATCTGGTTTTTTGCATAACATTTATCAATAAGAAAGTTTAAAGAAAATACCTGTTTAAAATGATCTTAAATAAATAAAGAATAATTCTTACGAGAATATTCTTGCAACTCCAGTAACATTGAATTATTTGAGGAAAGACATAAAATGCGCAAATATATTAATAGAGCGAAGTGTTGACTCGAATTAGTTTCTCTGGTAAATGACAGGTTAAATGATAGCTGGGCCCCTACCAATGCTGTTTACTCCTTGGAAAATCTAATCAAAGAACCTGTCGGTTCTGATTCCAGATGAAAGTTTCAAACAATCATTAGTGCATTCAATTCAATGTCAATATTTCTAATGTTTTTCTTTTGTCGTCTTTTTTTATTATTTTTTAGCGAAATGTTTGGTAAATATTATCTATTTTTAAAATCCTTTTAAAGAAATTTAATTGCTTTTGTGTTTAATGTTGAGCTGAATGTTGAAAGATAAGATTAATTACTCATTTACTTCTTTACGAGTTGCAATAAATTGGAAAATTATTTTCAACTTTTGATTTGAGCAGATTTTTAAGTTGAAATTCACGTCTAAATATTGAAATTCATTTTTATCGGGGATTTTGAATTAAATTTGAATGATATTAAACCTGGTCATAGAGGTTAAACTGGATCACATCCAATCGATAAAGAGTGTCTATCAAAATTTATATGACCTTGTTCAGCAAGAAAGTTTAAGCTACATCTTCTTAATAGTTGATTTCCTGACTTTTTTCTCAAATACTTTGAATATTCATCCGATAAATAAGTAAAATATTCGAATGATCTAGTAAAAAGTCTAAAGTTTAATGAATGTAGCCTTGGGCTCAATAAACAAATTGAAATTCATCACAATTAATATTCCAATTCACACATGCTCATTCGATTCTTCGTCATTTGCTCGGATAATATACAAAAATGTCAATAAATTCAATGAAATTTATCTTTTTCTTTACGAGAAAAAAGTTGAGAACTATTTTACGGTAAAATAATTGTGAAAATCCTTATCAGAGATACAATATTGACATACATTCAGACGTTTTATAAAAAATTTCTTTTCAATAATTCTATAATTTATTGGATTTTAATATAATTCTGATATTTTTGATGGATATTAAATAAAACGATTTTGTTCTGATAAGAATTTTTATACCAAGAATGTACTCAAATGATCAAAAGAACACGTATTCATTCAAATTCTTGAATACCGCAATTATCTTGTAAAAAGTCTTATTCTTTAGCTATTGTGTGATAACTGACATAATTATTATTATTTTCAATCAAAGCATTCAAAACAAAAATATTGATGACAGGGATGGCCAAGGGATCAATCATTCAATGTGTGATAAACCACCATATTTTTTGAATGAGTATTTTTTCTCAAATTCACTTTGATAAATTATAATCGTCTTTAAAATATCTTGGTTCAAAGTTTTGGCTGTATTATTAGATTTTGATCCCTTCTCTGGTCATCTCTGATTGATGTGAAAGTTTGGAATTTCGCAAATCAATAAAATGTTGAGAATAACAGTTAATTTTAAATTGATCATGCTTGTCTACTTGTCTAAACGTGTCTAAACTTGTCTAAAATGTTTTTGTTTTTCATTTTAAACGGATTGTCCTTATTTTCAAATTGATATAAAAGAGGGTCAATAAAGTCCTTCACTTTAGGCGTTAAGAATGGCTTTTATTTTGGGTATAAAACAGACATATTCAGTGAAAATCTTCTCCTACCTGTGCTGCCGTTCCAATTATGTAAGCCCTAAAGCCTTCCTGAGCTCTACTAATGTAAACAAAATCATATGAAAAACAATTTCTCCTAATTATAGGCGAAGAATATATCAATAAAACTGGAATTTTTTGGATAAGAAATACAAAACTGTTTCCAAACTTTTATTAATAGACTTTTATTTCGCGAATAAAATGTATTTAATTATTATTTAATGAATTAAATATCAAAATAAGAGACTTTTATAAGAGAAGTATTAAACAGAATATTATTTACAATAAAATTAAAGATAATATAAATAAATGACTCATTTATGCGAAAAAATTGTCTTCTTCTGCGTTGTTGTCGTCGTTGTTATCCCGGTATGACTTCTGAGAGGGGTTTTCTTCCTGATTGTCGTCATCACCCCATTGGACGAGATTATTGTCATTTTGTTTATTCAGTGATTTGTGGTTTAGTTTTGTGTCTATTCTCGAGTCTTCCCTCCATTTTTCGAGCGCTTTGTGCGCTCTTTTGGGCAAAACTACAGTTAGAGGTCCGCCAAACATGTCATCGGAATTCCTTTTCCTCTTCAGAGAACTATTGGAACCATTATTTCGCGAATACTTAGGATTCTTGATCTCAAAGGGAGAGGTATCGCAGCATTCGCTCAGTTTGAAGCACTCGAGGACCCAATCGATGGATACTATTTTACAGGACTTACTGTCGAAGAATCGCTGGACTTCTGTGTCATCACATTTGGGACCAACTATCACATGAGTGACCAAATTCTTGAATTCGTTGTAAACCATAGAACCGCTCTTAAGAAGCGCTGATTTTATTGTCTCGAAGACGTGTCCTTCGAAGCCAAAGATGAATATATCGCAGCCCTCGAGGAATGACTCATTGCTTTTGTTATCTTTGGCCAGTTTTTCGATCTTTTCGTGGCACAGGTTTTCCTCTGTCTTTAAGGCAGAGCCCGAGCTCTCCATTGGACTCGAATTAGTGGTCAACCGGTTTGTCGTCATTTGCTTATCATTTGATGGTTTGATTCCGTTTTCTGTCAATTCCTGTGAGTTTTGATACATTTGTTGCGAACTTTGAGATAACGGACGGATCAGGTAATCATCTTCTGGAAGAGCGTATCCCTTCTCGACAGAGGCGTAGAGCCACTGGACGTCAAGACAGGGAACGCCTCTGATGTGCGCGTATTTGAATTTATCTCCTTCTGGTGTTCGCAACAAAAGCACAGAATTCGGTTCATTTAGTTTAAGGGAAGGACTGTATTGACCCCCGTTTTCCAGAACCAGTTTCTCGACTCTCTTTCGTTCTTCGATTTCAATCTATTTATGGAAAGACATAACAATTAGACAAACATTTAATACAAGAACTCATTCGAGTTGAGGACAGACCCGCGAAACAGAGATCAATAGTTTGTTAAAGATCTTCAGCCGGTGTTTGTCCACAATCTCTTTGGAATCGGCGCTCAAGAGGTTGTGCTGACAGTCGTTCCAACACTCGTCGATCCAAAGGGGAGACACAACTGTCACACCTCTCTCTTTGGCCACTTTATACTTCTTCGTCCGCACAGAATCTGTCACCAAATGAGTCACGTTTTTAGTGAAGTCTTTGCAGAAATTACCGGACATTCGGGTTATCTTAGTTATCATCTCCTGTTTCTTCTGACCGTCGAATCCCGAAATCGAAACGAAGAGCTTTCGCATACATTGGCTGAACACTGGGTATGTCTTCTGTGGAATCGATTGGTAAGGCTTCAGACACTCCTTGGAATAGCAGTAGAGGACAGTCAACGGACTGATTATTCTGAGCTGTTTTGACAACAAATATTCGAATACTTTGCCATCAAATGAGTCCAAAACGAAAAGGAGTTTATCGGAAGACTCTGACCACTCCTTCTCTAAGACCACTTCCTCTTTAATCCAGTGGGGATTCAGTTTAATAGTTTTCAACGAAACGAATGCGTTTTGCATTGTCTTCGGCTGTCGTCGAGCGCTTCCAACTGTTTTCACTTCAACGAAATATTGAATATTCTGTGACTTTTCGGTAATAACTTGAGTAATCTCTGTCTTAACGTCTTTAGTGGCTTCTGTGGCCTCAGAGGCCATCGTTTCTGACATCTTTCTGAAGAACTGATTTAAAAGATTACAAAACAATTCATTTGTTTTCAAACTATGCAACGATTTTGTCGTTCTGTTGAAGGGATCGTTCAATAAATACGTTTAATTGGATTAAACCAAAACCTATTGGATATCCAAGAAGTCATAAAAAGGGGTCATTTGATCCAATTTTTGTATCATAACGTCATTGATATGTTCACCAATTTAGTCACTTTTTATTGAGCTCTTGTGGTCTCTTTCGCCACACTTTTTATTTTTATTGTTTTAACTGATTTTAATTGTATTTTATTTTGGATCAATTAATTGACACTACATTTGACACAAATGGGTAAACCTAAGGGAAAGAATGGGTTCTTCTTTTATATGATTCATAAACAACAAGAGCTTAAGCGAAATGGCGAAGACCTGTCTCTGAATTCGCCGCGTCTTCAACAACTGGCCGGCGATGAATGGAAAAGTATTGTCTCTTATTTTCATTTGTTTCCTTAAGCCAATCAAAGATCACTTTTGCTGTTCTGGCTCTTTGACCTCTAATTGCGTAAATTGTATTTAAAATGTCTTAACTCTTATCTCAAGATATGACGAAAGAGGAGAGAATACCATTCGATGGCAAAGCGAAGTCAGAGAAGGAAAGGGGGAAAATCACCACAATTCCAGTTCAGGGAAGGGGTTATACCCAAAGGCCAGAGAACTTCGGCAGAGCGTTGGTCGCAGAGAAGGACCAAATTGACTCCGAAGAGGATCGGGAGCTCTATTTGGACAAAATGATTGAGTGCTGCGTAAAGGCCTGCAGAACGAGAGAAGACCTGATAAACGCCTCCTTCTTCATCATCAGCAGTAATATTATGATCAAAACGGATAAGAATGAGTGGTATCCTCTGGAGATCGGTATCTGTCAGTACTCTATCAAAGATGGCATTCAGTTTACTTACCATCAGTTCGTTGATCCGGGATCTGTCCCATTGGGTATGTCTTCAACAGTTCCACTCATTTGATCCAAAGATAATTAAATGGTAATCTTCAGGGTATATGGGAATGGCTAAGAGCTGGTGTAATGACAGCCATAAGATTCCATTCGAGAACTTCTATCCGGCGTCTAATAACTATCGGAAGATTGTCGAAGACATCGTTCAGATTCTGGACAACTCTCGGTTCACAAATGAGTTGACGGGAACTCCCACTCCAATGCTTGTCTTCTCCTCCGAAACTCAGATGGAACAGAATAGAGGAGTCTTGGAGTGGTTGGCGAACAAATACAAGAGTCACATCCCTTCCTTTGAATGGGATTTAGAAGTCTTAGATTTGGTTAATTTTCTTTACCACATCTCCAACTCTGTGGAACAACCCATGCCTGCGGCCATCGCTGAAAGTTTGTCCACTATTCGAGAGTTTGATTCAAAGAATTGAATATATGTTTGATTTTATTGCAGACTATTTGACGACTTCTGCCTTCGATTATTCCGCAGAAACTAATTGCGAATTTCACGAAGAGTTGGATAACAAAGAGTGCGCCAGAGGTGCGGCCCGTCGTCTCTGCTATATGTTGACACAGGCTTTGTGCCCACTGTTTGATATTCAGCCCACAGACAAACACTTACCCCCGCGAAGAGACAATGTTGTGTCGGACACCTATAAAGTAGATCTCATTAATATACCGCAGAAACCCGCCAACAGATACCAGCCATCGCGTAATGATAACGATTGGGAGCCGAGTGGTGCCGAAGGACAGACAGACGAGGCTCAGACTTCAAGAGCTCAGTCCAGGCTTAGCGGTATCGGACGGGGAAGGGGTTGGTCTGGACAACGATAACGCATGTCATCTGTTTTACCACTAATTTTAGACTTTATTTGATTTTAATCTCATTTTAAGCCTTTATTTCTGTTTTATTCCTATATTTCATTTGACGGATATTTTTACTGACGAATCGATGTTTCAATTATTTCTTAGACTTTATGACAATTTATTCTTTGATTTAAAAAATACTTTTATTTTTCACCAAAACTTACGACTCTTTTGAGTTATTATTTGTTTTTAATTTAAACTCAAATTAAGAGTCAATTAATGACACAATTATTCTGTTTTCAAATAAACATTTATTTCATTTGACTTTTATTTACAACTTTTTAATTGCATTTCACTCATGTCTAGCGTGGCGCGGGAGGGGTGAAGGGTCCGTCCGTCTTGATCTCACCCCAAATGTGAGGGTTAATGCCCCGATTGTGCCAAATTTGATTATTGGTGTCAACGCTTTTCCGAAAATCCTTTTTTGAGAACTTTTCGGGCGGTGCGACATAGAAATGGATGGCCATAATGGCGCACATACCGGCCCCCAAACCCATGTATTTGAAAAATCTCTGTAATTTAGTTGACTTTATCGGTCGCGCCATTCATTCAGTAAATCCTTTTTTTGATTCATAAAAATTATTGAACTTTTATTGGTTGTAAACAAAACTCAATTTCACTTATTTCGTGGTTTTTTAATGTTTATAAACAAAACTTATGATAACTTATCTCCTCATCAGATGTCCTCTTAAGACGACAATCATCAATGTTTATTGAATAACAAATTATCCATGATAATAACTCAAAATACCAGATCGATTTGAAATCTTACTAGGTTAAATAAGCACATTTTCGGGTAATTAAAAGTGGAAAATATCAAAATTTGACTTTCTCTTAGAATTGGTTTGCAAAATGAGCTAGTACATATATAGTACATATTTGGTTAAAAGTACCCCTTATTACGTAAATTATGGTTTAGTGTCATAAAAGTGAAAACAATAACAAAACAAAACAAAAGTCAATACAAATACTCAACAAAACTGCAAATCATATGGACTTCAGACCGAATTATAGGTTAATTTTATCAGTAATATTGTCCTCGATCTTTATCAATCATCTCTATCTTGCTACTAACTGTCTCAAGTGATAATTAACGAATAAATATGTTATGATAAAAGTTTTTTTTGTCTGAATACAAGTCGACGAACCAGTAATTGGTTTTCAGACTGACCTTGCATTCAGACGAGTGTTAAGTCAATATTATATTCAAATTAAATTATTTCGTGTTTTTTTTGTTATCAATTGTTTTGAAAACGTTTTACAAATTGACTCAGATTTATAACAAAGACATTTTTCGCTGATAAATACCAGGGTTTTAATGAGTCAGACCTCTGAGTCTGAGCATCAAATGGTTGGTTACGTTTGCGATGACAACAGATTTTTCGTTGAAATTGATTTGTTTTAAGTGTTTCTCAGCTTTTTATGTATGAAATGTGTCTTTGCTTTTGATATTAATATTGAAATACTTATCAATTTCACTGATATATCGTTTAATAGACTCAAAGACATTGAAATTATCATTAAATTTGAAGACAACTTTTGTTAAACAAAAATTCGTTTTGTTTTCAGTTATCGATTGAAATGTGAATCAAATCCTGAGTTTTGACTGACTTTTGGATCAATCGATACTGAAATACAAGTAATTTATTGAACCCTTTTTCTGATTATTCAGTTTTATCACTGAATTTGTTGTGAATTCCTTCAGAAAATGTCTTCGAATGGTAGTAATGGTAGTTGGAAATGGACTCAAGTAATGAAAGAGCTCAAAGTGGAGCCATTCCTCTGCCTATACATGTTTTCGTACAGCCTGTCCTCTATAGCCATATCGCAGTTAATTCAGGACAAGTTGTGTCGGTTCACATACGCACAAAGCGCTCAGTACTGTCTTGAGATCAATAGTCCTGAGTTTGATCACAGCGCCGACCGAACAAAGAGTGCGATTCTCACTGATTCCAGTTATCTGAGTCTCTACCGGATGATCATAACCACTATTCCCTGTGCCATTTGGTCCCTATTTATCGGCTCGTGGTCTGATAAGTACATTCACGGCCGTAAACTGATTATGATTTTCGGTACTGTGGGTGCATTCCTCGAAAGCCTATCTCTTATAATAAACGCCGCCGTCTTTAGCGCAGGTATTCCTCAATTGATCTCAAATTTAAACCGATTTTTAATTGTTTTTTTGTTTCAGATGTTTATCTCATATTATTTTCATTCATTCCGTCCGCTCTTTTTGGAGGTATAATCGCGACACTGATGTCCACATATGCCTACTGTTCTGCCACAAGTGATAAGTCGACCCGAGCTATACGTTTCGCTCTCTTAGAAGTTAGCTTTTGGATACGTGAGTCATAAATGCCTTTCCTTTCAAATGAAAGGTTTTTCAAGACTTCTTTGTTTTGAACGATAGCTCAACCCTTTGGTCAGTTCGTTGGCGGACAGATTCTTGGAGATGGGAACAGCAAAAGTCAAAGACAGCTCTACCACTATATCGCTGTTTTTATTGGTCAGTTCTTAAGCTCTTTTGAATGTCTTGTTTTAATGATTTGATCAAAGTTTTTACGAATTCATTGAGTCTTTCGTAAGAGTTCTTGAGTTTCTTTGACTAAAATATGAGACAATTGTCTGAATTTATTCAAAAAATCTATCAAATCATCGCTCAATTCAATGTCAAATCAGATATGAATTCATTTCTTGCGATTAGTTATGAATTATGTTTTGATGACTAATTGTTTCCGATTATTCCCATTATATCCTGATTTATAGATAAAGTCTTTATATAAATATAATCTTTGTATTAGTGTCTGCCTGTGGACAGTTGGCCGCCTTCTTCTGGGTTATGCTCGTCATCAATGAGAAGCCCAAAGACTTAATGGAAGTCTCGATTGTCAACAGAGATGTGTTTGAGGCCAGTAGTGCCGACCCCTCAGAAGATCTGATGTTCAAAAGCACAGAATCAGTGGTCACAACAATTAAGCGTCACTTCCGAGAGCTGTTTGACATTAATAATGTGGTCGAGATCTTCAAGACCTGTACTAAACCCCGTCATCATAGGGGCAGAACACAGATCTGGCTCTTATTCCTGTCCATAGCCTGTGTTATGCTCTCATACATGGGTTCACTCGTAATCCTCTGGCAATACGTCGAGAAACTATTCAGTTGGTCGGCGAAGAAGTACTCAAATGTCAACTCTTTGGTCACAATATTTACTCTCATCTCAATGGCTGTCATAATACCGGTGCTGATGAAGAAATACAAAGTTCGTGATATGCTATTAGGTATGGTTTGATCCAATTCTTTATATTCTTTAACTTAAATTCAATGGTTTTCCATATTTTCCTATCAATTGTTTTGTGTTTGCTTTCAATCATTCAGTCATTTGACTGATTATTGATTTTATTTGCTTTCATTTGAGACAAAAACTTGTGATTTTGTGTCAAATATTTGCCAAAAAAACAGGCATTCCTTCAGCTGTTCCCACAGACTAAAGATTTTTAGATCTTAGGAAACTTGTGAATTAAAAGTAAATATATTTTTATCTAATCTTTTTGTTTTGAGTCACAAATTCTTTTTATGGTTAGCTCTTCATTAGCTTTACAGTGCTCTCAAACACATCATTAGATAAGGAATTCCTATCAAATATGTACTTAAAATTGGATTTATTTCCTGAAATTGAGGGAAAAGAACATATGTTTTGTCATAAAAGCAAACAATTTGTGACAAAACTTGTGCTGAAAATCATTGAAATGACAATAATTTGCATTCATTGACATAAATATGAGTTTTAATCGATATTTCTATTAATAATTTTTATATGTACTGATGGACAGCCATCATAGGTGTTGTCTCACTTATGCTCCAATGTCTTCTTCGAGGGTCGTGGCAGAGACCGGCGGGTTTGTACTTATCATTCATTGGCGGTATGTTTTCCCCCGTTTCTATGGTTGCCATCCGTTCGCGTCTATCGAAGATCATTCACGAGGATGAGTCCGGAAAGTTATTTAGTTTGATGGCGACAGTAGAGTCAATTACCCCGGCATTAGCCTCCGTATTCTACTCAAGCATTTTTGCGTATAGTATCGACACATACCCGGGTCTTGCCTTTCAAATCGCTGCGTTTATTCTATTCATACCGTTGTCTGTATTTATATGGATTGACCTCAACTGTTGAGATACTATTTGCAAAAGAATAGCTCCTCTTATAGTCTATTATTAAACAATTTATTCATTCATTTATTATATTTTTAGTATTTTGTATAAAATCTATTAATTTATATATAAATTGAAAAAATTTTCATTCGGTTTAAGAATTGATTTGAAAAATATGTTAACAAATGTTTCGCAAAATTTTTTGTTTTGTATTTCGTTTTGAATTCGGAATTATATTAAAGTTTTTTACACAAAATATCGTTTGTTTTGACTTTAAATTTAACTTTCAATTACTTTTCAATTGAAAACTATATAAAAATCTGTTATTAATCAATAGTTTTGCTCATTTTATAGAATTTGTTAGAAAGCATCATGGTGATTTTATTATTATGAAAGGACTGCTATTTTCAATGTTCTTCCAAATCGTTATGTTTTGGATTAAAATAGATTTGATTTTACTTTTTCTTTGAATAAGAATTTGTGACAAAAGAGTGAATAAAATGAATAATATTTGGAAAAAGTATAACAAATATGAGAACAACGGGTCTTTCAATTCCCACATTGAAAACTGATTGAAAATAGTGTGCAGATTAAGTGTCATCAGTATTAACCGAATAATCTTCTCTAACGGTTTGATTATTTGATTGAATTGTTTATCATTTTCACCAAAATCTTCGATTATTTCATGGATTTGATAACTGAGTGAAGAGTTTGGCCTAAAAGACAGGTATTTAGTGATGATATCATTTGAATATTTGAGTGCATTATAATAACGAAAACAAAATTCATAATAAATGAAAATCACAGAAAATATCCCGTAATAAAAATAGAATCCAGTAAAATAAGCATGCACATAAAATATAAGGTCATATTTCAATGGCAAATAGATGAGACGAATGTCCTCGCTTATGGACATGGCGTGAAAATAATTGATGTATATCACGATAAACCCAATCAATGACAGTATATATGAAATAAGACTAAATTTCATTCTTTGCGGACATATCTTCTTCTCTAAGCTGATGATGGCCTCAAACATTCCGAATAACTCTTCTGAGTTCTTCTTCAGGAAAATGAATGTCCAGATCCATAGGAATTCCAGAAAGATTGAACAATTCAATTGAGCAAGAATAAACAATTTCAATTCGAATTCAGACGCAATCACAATAGAAAGGGTGAAACCCAAGATTATAGCGAAGAATGAATACAAAACTCCACTCAATATTTGGTCCAAAGTTTTGTATTCTAGAGATAATCCGAACGGCATTAGAATGTATTGAAATAAATTCATTTTGAACTGATCTGTCAAACTTTCTACAAATTATACGCCTGACTATAAAAATGTGTTCATCTGTTTCATTCACTTTATAAAAGAAAATAATTTATTTTGAATAACAGGATGTTTTCAATGAATAAACAATCAAATTCGGGATAAAAATTATAAAACATTCGCATTTCATATTTAAAAATGAAATAACCTTGTATAACTTTTTATATTAAATTATTCAATATTAAAACCATTATCTATTTCAATATTACAACACAAGCAAGAGTACAAAAAAAGTACAGATATTTGGAAATAAACTTAAATGTACTTTAAAATAACGCAATAATTTTTGATGATTTATGCTCAAGGAAACTTTAACAGTAAATCAGCATTGTACAACAATCTTGGGGATGTTATTGCCACATTTCCAAAATGTAATTTTTTGTAGTAAAATATTCTTGATTTTACTTCTATTATAAATTATTGTTTTTGAATAAATACTAAATATTATGAATAATATTGTCATCAAAAATAGGGAATAACTTAATAAGGGGTAGGAATTCATTTCCATGGAATGACCAAGTAACAGTTGAATAGAAAGAACCAACTGGGTAAATTGAACAATTACCTCTATTGGACGTATAATTCTATTGAACTGTTTGTCATTCATTTGAAAATCACCGATAATTTCATCGATTTGATACCGAAGATAAAAATTCGGACTAAAAGACAGATAGTTTTCAATAAAATCATTTGAATATTGAATTCCATTATAATATCGAAAACAAAATTCACAGTAAATGAAAATAATAACAAAAACTCCATAATAGAAATAGAATCCAGTTAAATAAACATGCAAATAAAATAAAATGTCATGTTTTAGTGGCGAATACGTGTATCTGATCTCCTCTGTCACAAAGACGGCGTAAATGTTCAAGATATAAATCACAAGAAATATAGTGAATGATATAATGAATATAAATTTACTTCTTCTTATTCTTTGCGGACAATTCTTCCTCTCGAAGCTGACGATGGCTTCAAACATACCCATAAAGTCATCAAGGTTCTTCTTCAGCAAAAGAAATGCGGAAATCCACAATAATTCCAGGATTAATGACGTAAAACTCAGGCAGATTCCTTTGGAGAGGTCCAATGAGTTTGAATATATAATAGAAATGGTTAACAACAACAATAAGCTGAAGATCGACAATAAAAGACCAGATAGTATTTGATCCACTAATTTATACTTTTGGGATAAACCAAAAGGTAAAAGTATTAACTGAAATAAATTCATTGCGGACTACCTGTCCAACACTTGTCATAAGTCACTGAATAGCTCTTCAAAATGGGCAAGGTTATATATATTTTATAGCGTTAAGGAAATTATATTTACTTTATTTTCGACAAAAAATAAGTCAGAAAAATGAGTATAATATTTGTGAAAAACAAATTTTTATTAAATAATAAATGATTTTGAATAAAATAATACTAAATAAACCATTAAAACAACCGAAATGAATTAATTAGCAAATTATTAAGTTAATTCATGAAAAAAAGGTTACAAAATAAAAGATTAAAATTATCTATTTAAAAATATTGCATCATACTTGATAGTTTATATTTGGTGAGAAAATAAGTTTAGAAGTTTACCCTCATTAGTTTGACAACTTTTTTTGAAAGTTTAAAAGTTTTTACTCAAAACGTAATTAATGAATGAAATCATATGTCGTTTGAAAAATCAAAACAAAAACAAAACATTTAAATGAAATTCAAATAAAATTTTGTCTCAAAATTAATGAGACTTTCAGTCAATTAATTATTTATTTTAATTAAATTTTTATCCGTTTTTAACAATATTTGAAGAAATGTTGTTTTTGTTCAAATCATTGGTCAAAACATCGCCAAGAAATTGAAGAATGAATTGTATTTTCATTGAAAATCTTCAGAAAAGTGTCAATCAATTGATATCCACTTATTGGACGGCAAACAACATCTTCGCCGCAGTTTTTGTCTTTTCTTGGATCAGACTCTTCTGGGAATTGTATTTATCGCACCGACAGGTCTGTCCTTACTATTAAATTTGAGTACATTTGATGACAACTCTATTATCTCTTATTTCAGTACAAAGTCCTTCAAAATGTAAGACAAGTCCCCAAAGAGTTGATTGGAGTCATAGATAACGAGACTCTGACTAAAGCCAGAGATTATAACATCGATAAGACTCGGTTCGGGTTTGTGGCAGACATTTACGGACAAATACGTACA